>CANYBF011970798.1:0-14444 GCA_948192965.1 Dalechampia spathulata
AGAAATAATATAAAATATTAAATTATAAAACTTTTCTCTTATGATTAACTTTATATCTTAGGTTAACTAATATATAGCCAAATTGATACATGAAAGAAGTGTTATAACTTAACTTAATTTTCCTGCGCCAATTTAAAACCACAAAAACACGTCCCAACTATAGAATCACAAGGGCGCCATTAACAAGGTACAGTATAACCATATGACCTCACCATTTACCCATAATTTCAATACATACCTAAGCATGATATCCGGTTCTAACAAATTATAACCCTTACAAATTATCATGCACAAACCGCGTAAATTTCAGCTCCTACGCATTGTTTCCAAACCAAGACAGAAGAGCATTTATAGCAACATTACATGACCAATATAAGCATAAGCGATTAACAAGAGAAAAGAGAGAAGGGACCATGAACATTAAGGATCTCAAAAGAATAAAAACCACCAACCCTACTCATGCAAAACTCCAAAACAGCAACTTGTACATGCCTCAAACATTACCCAGCCTCTCGTACACTCTTTCCCTTAACAACACCAAACCTTAGCCAAAGAAGAAATGTCTGAATAGCCATAACCACTTCTTAACATAAAAGAAACCCAAGCAGCTTACAAAGAAAGAGGGAAACCCCATTCACATGCAAGCCACGTTAGCAAATCATCAATAAATTTGAGCTTACCTCTCTAAAAGCAAATGGACTGATAACTAGACATACTAGCAAACCAAAAACAAGTATCCATTTTTCAACCAGCCGTAAGAATCACAGACTAGAAAGAAGATGCATGCACCCGCAAGAAAAGAATAGTTGGATTACATGCAAACCAATCTATGATCACATGCAACGTTCAATACAAGATCAATAGCAATTCATACAAGTAAGATGCAAAAGAGGAAGGAGAAAGAGAACTCCATATCAGCATCAGCATGCAACTCAAACACATTGACATGCAACCTACCTTGTAAATAAAAGAGTTAACTAAACACCAAAATCATACAAAGAACCTGTAAGCAACAGTTCAACCCAACCTCAACAGCCACTTAAATTTGCCATACACACACAAGCAACATAGAATTAAAGGATCAAAGAAAACTCATGCATTACAAACCAATCCTTCCCCTTAAACCATCAGCTCTAAAAGAAAACTACAAGATGTCTCCCCTCAACCCAAGAGAAATAGAAACCTGAAGCACCCAACACAAGATCCTCACTTAGCTAACTAATATCCGAATACCCAAGCCAACCTCAACCAGAATAATGCAAGTCTGAGCAAGATACAAGATGCCATTAAATCTCAGTCATGCGAAAGAACAAGATCATGGAAAAAGGAGAAGAAGCAGAGCAACCGAAGAAAGAAGGATGAAGAATGACCAAGAAAGGACAACAATGGAGTCTAATCTTCTGTTTGCATGAAAACTATCTTATCTCCCTTGCCAAGAAATAAACTAATGCCAATACTAAAGTCCCTCCTTCTGCCGAAGTCCACCACCAATCAACCCAATATTAAACTAAAGTCACCTGCCGAGAAACCAACTAAACAAAGCCAACAATATCCCCCCATTATGTTAATAATTACGCTCAAGCCATCCAACATAGCAAAACATATAATATAATTAAGCATAAACTTATTTAATTAATATCAATAAATAAAATAAAATAAAATAAAATAGAATAATTAAAATCCTTAATAATTTAAATAAGATAACATATATCTTACTAATTAATTTACCAAAACACTAACTAAACTAATTGCATCTAATTAAAATCAACTATTGTACATTCACTAAAAAAAATCAAGCATATTAATTCATCGACTTAAATAATCATGCATTTAGCAATACTAAAATAACCATCTTAATCATCAATAACTCACAGATCATAAAATGCAATTATGATATATCTAAGCTACGTGTGTGCGGACGTGACATTCTTATTCAAGCTAAGTTTAATCTAAAATTAAGCTTCAAAAAACCCTTAAATCAAGTTTCTTTCTTTTATTAAATCAAGTTTCTTTCTTTTAAGATTTAAATCAAATGATTAAAATTCTTTGTTACAAGAATTTTGTATTAGAAATTATATTCATGCTTTAAAGTAATAAAATTATATTTCTTGCTCAATTTCTTATCTGATTTCTCTTGTTTTAAGATTTTGCACATATAAATTTATGGCACGTCTAGTAGGACCATGTCTACCTCTTATCTCTCATTTTGAAGTCAAGTGTTTAATAATAATAGCATCCAAGAAAAGGAGCTTGATAGTACTAAGGAAGTAAATCTTTGCTCAAGACCTACGAAGGTTCAAACTCCTATTTCATCACATGATGGATGGATCACCGATGATAATTCTAATATTATGATGAAGATAAAGCCAATCAATAAGCTACATGAACAAATTACTCCTCTTCAATAATAAGTGATACCTTCACCAAAACTAGGGGTAAAAGCTATGATATTAAAGGAAACTAGTTCTTGTTTTTATTTAAATTTTATGAAAAGGAAGGAAGTCAAGGTGGAAACTTCACTCCATAATCAACTCATTAGGTTTCATCTTCATGTATTCCTGGTGGTGCTATGTTTGTGATGATGACCAATACTACTTCATTGAAAGAATAAGTTAGTGGAAGAACTCATGAACAAAATTAAGGAAAAAGATGATGAAATTGCATTCATGATAGGAAATCTATTATTGATAGAGAATCTAATTCACTAACAAGCCAAGAGAAAGATGAAGTCACTTTTGAAGAATTTAATTCACTAACATGCTTAAATGAGGTGCATCCATGCTATTCCTACCTTTTGGGACATGAATTTTCATTCTACCATAGGATGCATATCCTAATGCATGCACAATGGCCAATGCCTATCACCCTATTTCATGATGTGTATAGAGCATGTTCTATGATATGTAGCATATGTACTTGATTTTTATATGATGTATGGTGCATGTATAGTGATATGTGGTGCATATACAATAATATAAGGTGCATATCACCTTTAAAATCCATAAATCCTTAACAAATTCTAGAATCAATATTAAGAGGCTCATTAGCATTTATAAGATGGTTGGAAAGCCTTCTCCTCTTCTCCTTTTCTTATTTTCTTTGATTCTATACCATGGGTTTTGTGATTTTGATTATTTTGTTTGGGTTTTGAATGGAATAATAGCATTAGAGTTTTCTTATGACTTTATATGATCTATGATAGTCATAAAGTTTGTTATTTTTGTGATCACATTCATGATTTTACTAAAAATCATTGTTTTCTTCTTTTTTTTGGAATCATATATATGATATATGTTCACCTATATGTGGTAAAACCATTATTTTCTTCTTTTCTGGAATCATATATATGGCATATGTTCACCTATATGTGGCATTCACACATGATTTCGACATTATATGTAGCATATATAATGTCTAATTTTACAAGAAACTTCATTTTTCTTTGAAATTGATTTGATGTTTTGATTAAATAGAAGGTATTAGTAGCATTTATAACTTCATAATAGTATAAATAATCTAAAACTATCAAATATTGATGGATTTAGTTGATTTTTATTTAAAATCATCTTTATAAAGTTAAATGCTATTTTTAATTTAGTTTTATGGAAAATTTATATGATTGAGGATGAATATGGATGTTGATTTATCTCCAAGTGATTTATAGAGGATTTTTGAGTCTTTCCATTCATTTCTCATGATCTTTGATTAATTTTTGCTTAAAAGTCAATTTATTTTGATCATTTTTTAATTAAATGTCATTTTGATTGATACTTAATATCATTTAATATGATTAGGATAAGTTCGGATGTTGATTAACTTCCAAATGATGTCAAAAGGATCTTAGAATCTTCCAACTTATTTCTTATGATCAAATTCTTCAATTTTTGCTTAAAAATTGGTTTTTTCAATTTCATTTCCAAATTAATGCTATTTAATTTAGTTTCCATATAATTATGGATGATTGAATATAAATTAGAAAGTAATTTAAGTTTAAATGATTTTCTAGACTGATTTTGGAAGTTTCCTTTTATTTTTATGATATTACACGATTTGACTTATGTAAATTACATTTAACATGAATGGAATACATTATGTGTGATGAACTTTAAACATTACTTTAAGCTCACATATAGCTTGGATTAATTAAAATAAGTCCCAAAATCATCATTTTTACCTAAAAGAGTTGGTTGCATTTTCTCACTCGTGCATTTTCATTGATGTATTTTTTTAGCTTATGTTGTTATGGACCACTATTTCCTTTAGGTTGCCAGAATGGAGAAGGTATTACTTAATACCAATTTTCATATCAAGAAAGCTCTTTTGTAATATAATAGGCCTTTTATTTTATTAGCAGTACCATTTACATGTATATTTTGCTTTATTTTGCATGTATCCCTGATTCTTCTGCTTTCTCTTTTTACAGGCCATTCCATTCTATTTGTTGTTATGCTCTACATATTACTGCCATGCTATACTTGTTGCTATGTTACATTGTGCGATTTATTCATGCTTATGAATACCAATATGCCTACTTAGGATAATTAATCGCTTAATATGGTTAAAATGCTAATATAAAAATCTTAAAAGAATAGATTTTCACCATCCAAACTCATTTTTGAAGGGTTTAATTAACATTTATGCTATGATTTAGTTGAACCATTTTCCAAAATCATTTAATAGTGACTCCATTTTATGACCTTACATGAGTCTATATCATTTCTTGAGGGAGCCCCTTGGAAAGTCCGCTCTTCATTCCAAGTGGGCCCTTGTGTTATTTATCATGAAACTTACTTTAGGTTATGGTTAAAGCCTTATCCATAGTGACCACTCCACTAGGAAACTACCATGAAGAGTGGTGACATTGAAAGTTTAGAGTTTATATCGCTTTTATCATATTAATTAGTTAATTATGTTGTATACATGTACATCATTGTACATTTCATACAACACTCTAATCCTTTTTAAAACCAATGATTATGGGTGAGTTAGTACCTTTGATTTTATTTGACTCCTTGAGAACATGAGTCTACTTTCACCACTCACTTCATGGCTTTGTAGATCATTAATGATTCCTTGATCGAAGAGATATAAGGTATAGTTTCATATTGATGATTCTATTTAGTTGGATAGATGTCACGTCGGCACGTACACGACTTAGGCATTTTATTACACATTTCATAATTATTGATATATTGATTTAATGAATCAATTATTATTGTAGGGTTAAATTCTTGATTATATAATTTGATAGACATATAAGTAAAATGTGTTAATAATTTAAGATGTTATTATTACTTAAGTTAATTGTGACGATTTGATATCTTATAATAGTTGGGAACCCTATGTGTTATTATTTAAATTAAGTGAATCTGCTTGTTTATTTTTAGGTCATGATATCATATTACATTATTTATTCATTTCTTTATTAATATTAAGTATGTAGGTTATATGCATGATTATTTAAATCAATGAATTGTTATGCTTTAAGCATTGATTTATGATGAAATGTTATTACTAGTTAAGCTAGTTAGTGAAAGTGCGATATTTGATTATAATTAGATGCAATTAATTTAGTTAATGTTTTGGGTGAATTAGTTAATAAGATATAATGTTATCTTATTTAATTTATTAATTATTTTACTTAATTTATTTATTTATGTTACATATTAATTAAGCAAGTTAATTAATTATGAGATTTTGTTTGTAAAAAGGGGATTTGATAGATTAATTAATTATTTTAATTAATTGAATTATAATATTAATATTATTAACTTATGTTTATATAATTATAGATTGTTTTAATTAATTATAGATTGTTTTAATTAATTGAATATTAATTGACTTATGGTGTTAAGGCTAGTAAAGAATTATCATTATGGAATTAATTAGCCTTATTATTATAAGTTTTATATTCTTATATTTATAGGATTATATGTATTATAGTATATTAGTTGTTAGTGGACCTTTAGTTGCTTTAGTTTATTTATTAATTAAGTTTAGTGGGGGACATTCTCAGCTGAAGGGTTCAGTGAGGGGACATTTTGGGTTGTTGGGTTATAAACTTTATCTTTGGTGGAGGGTTGAGGAGACAGAAAAGGTACAAACAGTATAGAGAGCCTTGGTTATAGGTTTCTTTAGTTTTTGGCTTTTCTTGGGGGAGTTGGCTCACTGTTTTCCTCTTCTGCTTCCTCTTTCTTTCTTGCCTTTGTGGGATGAATTGTGGTGGTTATTAAATCTTTGATACAATTATTTAAGTTATATTATCGCTATTAATAATAAGAGTTATGTTTTAATAATTAAGTATATTATCTTGAACCTTAAAGAATGACTTATTAAGTTTTGTAATTTAGTTATTTAAAATTTGTTATAAACATATGTTTTAATGGTAAAATAAATATTAGTACATTAACATAAGGTTTAAAAGAAGATAAAGTTTAGAAATAGGTATCATATGATTAATTGTCAATTAAATTCCTTACTGATTAGATTAAGATACCTTCATGAATTATTTATTTTAGAAATTTGGGTGTAATATTTATACGATAGATATTATTTTATCTGGCGTGATTATATGATTAATAATTGATTGAATCCTCTGAGAATATTACTAAGTTTAATTATATATATATATATAATTAATTACAGGGCCTACTGAGGAGCCTGTTCACGTGTCTCCGAGACGCGTAAACAAGGGTAAAGCCCCTGCAGGTCAGTGCTATATACTCGACTTATAAATTAAGTCTGAGATGATATCACACACACACTTCACGATAAGTATTGAATCATATGATCTTGAATTTATGGGAAATATATGATCTGCACTCTAACATTTCAATGCATCATATCATAAAACCACACTCATTCATACATAATTCATTAGCATCCCATAACATCACTACATGGCGTTATAAGGATGGAAAAGTGAGATTATTGCGATATGATGAGATCGATCATGTATTGAGATATTGATAAAGAAGCTGAGTACAGTCGCTTCCCATACGCTGAGTATAGTCGCGTATGTTGATTATTGATAAGGAAGCTGAGTACAGTCGCTTTCCATACACTGAGTTTAGTCACGTATGTTATTGATTATTATTGAATGCTGAGTACAATCACATTCCAAAAAAAACAAATAAAAGAAAAAAAAATATTATGATTGAGAATATGATTGGCCAATTGAGATATGACAGTGAAACAGATTGATCGAGGGAGAGTGCAAAACATTGCATTCTCATAAATTCATTTCATACTCGCATACATTCATTTTAAACTGGAATAGATATTATGGTTATGGAAATACATGAAGTGTTTGCGATGTTGTGAATGAAAGGCAGAGTTAATTCCAGGTATTATGAAATGTTGAGATGAGAATTGTGGGAATTATATACGGTTGAATATGCTTACACTAGGATCTGAATGGTACGCTATGTTAAATGAATATTATTGACGCATGATTTTATACTCTTATGTAATAATGAATGTTATGTTATTATTGTAAGATCCTCTATACTTTAATATTATTAATTACTGCATTCATTTATTAGCGCCACTGAGTTTTACTCAGCGTTTGTCATTTGATGAACGTAGGTCTGAGCACATATGAGATTAGTCGGGGATAGCAGTGTTTGTTGGCAGTGTGGTGCATGATGTCTGTGGACCTCACGAGTGTTGGCGAGTGTTGCACGGGACTTATTAGACGGACTCCTACAGGCATGGTGTATGCAATCTATGCCCTTTTCATTTTTGGCAGTAAAACTAGGTTGTGTTGTTTTGACTACTACCCATTGATTCCACTAGGGATAATTGTAGTCATGCATATAATTTTTTTCCACTATGTGCTATAATTGTCTCAATGTTATTTCTTATCTCCTTGAGATGCGTTTAGGAATTATGATAAAAAAAATTTTAATTGGCATGCTTGATATATACTTCGAAATGATATGTTGTTCGGTGATTATTTTTCCCTTGTAATGAAATTCTGAAACTTGCAAGAGGAGTTTCAGGGTTTCATTACGGGACATGTCTCTACTTGGAGGTGTGACAATAGATGTGCAAATACCATAGTAAAAGACCTTAACTTATTTACCAAACTAAGCCCATGTAGCTAACCATAGCAACAATCCAAACCAGGATCCTTGTTTTGCATGTTGTATGGATCAATACCTTATTACGTTAGTGGATTTGCATAAATTTGATCTATTTTCTAAAATGTATACTACTCTAAGAAGAGTTAGAATTCTATCATAATTTTGAAAATGGTTACTATCACATCCATACACACACATAGCATCCTCATATGCATGTATTTTATGCATACATTATAGTGAATGATTGATTTGCTCATGAAATGCATGAATGATATATGATGTATGAATACTTTGACATGATGAATGTGATATGAAGTGCTTTGTAGATAGAGTAATTCCATATGATATGGAATTGATAGAAAAATAATGAAAAGAAGGTGAAAAGATGATTATAGAAGTAAATATGCACTAAATATGTGAATTTGGTATGCTTTTATTGAATATCGTAAGTAAAACTCTATGATTGAATTTATATGTGTAAGGTAAAGCATTAGCATGTTTAACATGTTATTATGTGATAAAGTATAGTTTACAATGTTTAAAGATAAGTTAAAGTAAAGTTAGAAGAAATGGCATGTTAAATGGTAAGCTAGGATACAAATGGCATTTCATGGAAAGTTAAGGTTAATATTGGAAGCCATTACATGTATGATTTATGTCCATAGCATCATGATGAATGGTAAGTGAAATCTTATACAAGCATGACATGAAAATGATGTAAAAATGAGAATTAAAGAAAAAGGAAACAAATTGGTTAAGTAGTTAACTATAGCTTGATAAATGTCACCTTATAATTGGTCCTTCTTTTACATAAGTCAAAAATTGAATTTATATTATCTTAAGGAGGTGCATAAATCGGTTTCTTTATCCTAACACCATCCAAGTTTCAGCTTCTTCCCTTCTTTTTCTCTTTTTTCATTCTAACTTAAAGGAAAACACTTTAAACGTAAAATCATGTTTATGTTTTGATTTTCATGTTGTTTTGGTGTTCTATGCGCTCTATCCATGCTTTCTTCTTCTTCTTTTTATTTTTGTACATGTGAAATATGACATGACATAGACATGACATGTGAAATATGACATAGCATAGGCATGACATGTGAAATATGACATAGCATAGGCATGACATGTGAAATATGACATGGTATAGGCAATGTGAAAGATGACATTGCATAGGCATGATATGTAAGAGATGACATGGCATAAGCATGACATATGAGAGATGGCATGGTATATGCATGACATATGAGAGATGGCATGATATAGGCATGACATGATATAGCATATATTATATAGCAATGATAAAATAAGAATAGCTGCATAATAAGGTATAACAACACGAATGAAAATTAATAATGGCCTAGAGAAATGGAGAGATAGAGATAGGGGAATACATAATGAAATATGGTTGAATCATACATTCCAGGGAAAACTGATAAATAGAAACCTATTCTATTACAAATGATCTTTGATGATACAAAACTTTGAGATGTTAAGCAACACCTCCTCTACTCAAGGAAATAGTCTCGAGCAACATAAACAAAAAATGCATGAATGAAAAATGCAAAAAAATAAATAATTGTTATGCAATAAATGAGATATCAAACATGAATGACCAATTATATGTCATGTGAAAGCATGAATCAAGGGTTAAAGTCCAATGAACGTGATGCCAACACTCATGAAACTATAATAATAAACACGAATCACATAATGAAAATCTTGAAAAAGTAATCAATTTTAGATAAAATCAATTAAAAGCATAATTGAAAGATTCTAAGATCACATGTGGTATCACTTAGAAATAAAACAACATTTAACTAAGCAAATCATATCAAGTGATAAATAAATCAAATTAAATGGCATTTAATTTAGAAAATAAGTAAATTAATTAATTTAATGGCAAAATCAACATAAATTGGTTATGGGACATGAAATTAGACGACTCTAATATCATCCAAGCATCAATTAAAGATGAAAAAATATATCCAATTCAAGTCTAATCAAATCAATTGCAATAAACATCAAATTAAAAGAGCTTTTAACTTGAAAATAAATTTTAAAGCTAAAATTAATCAAATTGAATCAATGTATGACATATTCATGTCATTAGGGTTACTGTAAAACCACTAATGCTACTAAAAACTTTGATTAGCATTGAGAAATAAGTAAAAATGAGTTAAAAATCATGAAACAGTGGAAAACTAGAAGCTATATGCACCATATATAGCATGATGTGCGCTGTATAGAGGCTATATATGTGACATATAATGTAAAAAATCAAAAGCAAAATGAGTATTTAAGCAAAAATATGAAAAGAATCATAAACCTAGGCAAATATGTAACTGTTACAAATCATTCTAGCTATGGTAAAGCTAATAATACTATTGTTACATTTATGATTGAGGCCAATTAATGAAAAATCAAAGTAAAATAACAAATGAAATCAAAAGAAAAGAGGAAGGAAGAGGCATTCCAACACTCATCAATGATTATTAGCTTCTAATCTTGATTCCAAATGAGTTTTTAGTTTCTTATTTTGATTCCAAATGAGTTTGGGAATTTAAAGTAAGGATTAATTAGTCTCTAATCCTAATTAGCAACTTAATTAAGTGAGGATTGATTTTGGTAGAGATGGACACAATTGATAATTTTTTAACCCTTTTCCCATAAACATGAGTTATATTTATAGGTGTGGGTCGTGTGTTGTCAAAAATTAGCAAATAATATGGAAATCTATGAAATTTAACTACATATGTGCAGTATATAGTGTTATATGTGCTGCATATAGTGCAGAAAAAGGCTATATGTGTAGCATATAGCAATATATGCGCAACATGTCCAAATTTCCCCCTTTGTGTGCCTCATAATGTTAGCACATTAGGATGTGAATCCTATGTTCATCAAGAATCATTTATGTCATAAAGACATGGTGATATATAGAACATGTTTGATTTATATAGGAAAAGGTTATACACCATGCATATCTCTACTAAATGTGCGTAGCATGTAGCATTATATTCTCCACACATGAGGAAATACATGTTATGTGCTCCACTTTCCACAAGCAAAATTTAATATGCTCCACTTTCCACAAGTAAAATTTAATATGCTCCACTTTCCACAAGTAAAATTTAATGTGCTCCACATGTTCATAGCACTTATGGGATGCTAAAAGGCATATATGCAAATTGGGATCAACATCAGGGACCTGTACTAAGCTGAATTGAAGAAAACTCAAAGTTGCAACGTGTGGGTGAAAAGTTAGGGGGTAATCTTTTATTCAAGAATCTCTGGCCATAATAGAATGCTTGAAAGTGAATATGATTCATAGGGGTATTTTAGGAATAAAGACTATAGTACATGTAACATCAAGTTTAGGGTATGATCTAACATGTTTGATCATGTATTGAGTTGACATTAATCCATACTTAAACCTAAACGAGATAATGAATAGTGAAAGGAGTTTATTACAGTGGCATCTAATATGGAAGGGTTGTAGTCAAACTAATGATCTCTTAACATTTAGGTAGTCATGATATATAACTAAACATCACTCTTAACTTATATAAAATATTATCAAATGAAACTTAATAATATTACAATATGTTGCCAACATGTTAAGAATCCAAAAGGTCACACATCAAAGTTAAGGGTTTAATAATAGATAAAAAAAGATGATGAATTAATATGTGATATTAATTCATAGTAATAAGATAATTTGGATTATTCATATTGATTGGATAAAACATGAAAAGAGATTTGAATTGATACCAATATCATGCAATTTTGATAAGTAGAACTCTAGATATGCATAATGCAAGTTTGTATGTATAATGCATGTATCATGCATATGATTTGTCATATGCATAGGTCATATGACTTGTATGTGTGTGATCTAAGTGATAAAGGAGGGCCACATGACTTATATTAGGGTTTTGATATGCTAAACATATCACATGTTGATTGGATTAAGTCAGTTTATGTATCATGACATATAAATTGTCCAATCAACCCTAGTGTTACCTAAGCCCTAAAGACTATTATAACCTAATATTATGTTACAAAATGTTATATTCTGCCTCCCATCTCATTATTACTATCCTTTTACAGAAAATAATAAAGAAATTTAAAGCTAATATAAGCAATAGGATTCATATTTTAAAGAACAAGATCATTGAATTTGAATCAACACATCCTTTCATCTTTCTCTTTTAGCTTTTGTTTTTACTAGTCTCTGAAATGACTGATTGTAATATTGATTACTAACTAATCTTTTTAACTTGTATAGATAGTTTATATATTCTCTAAGTTGGGGATTGAAAATTGTGCTACAACTTTTCAGACAATAAAAAACTACAAAGATCGACTAATATGTAAAAGTTACTTCACCTTACACCATATCCTCTCTAGTTTCCAATGTATGTTGATTTAAAAAATCCATGAAACATATTTTTTATAAAAATTTTAAAATGTTTTTGCTGCTATTAATCATATTTTAACCAACAGCAGTATCTGACACATTGTCTTTTATGCAACCTGTGAGCGCCAGTTTCTGCAGGGGCCTAGAGTGAGGCTTGCGAAAGTCACGGATCGGGGACCACACTTAGAGCAAAAGCACAGTTTTCCTAAGGGGTTTCCTTAAGGAATGATACAGACTCAAAAGAGTCACAAGGGAGTTGCCATCGGATGGTTCCGGATTGGTCCAACCGACCCATAACATGAGTGCTAGTTAAACCCTTCAGAGATTGGGTTCGGGTGGTGGAGATCTATTC
The DNA here is from genome assembly GCA_948192965.1 of Dalechampia spathulata. Classification (NCBI taxonomy): domain Eukaryota; kingdom Viridiplantae; phylum Streptophyta; class Magnoliopsida; order Malpighiales; family Euphorbiaceae; genus Dalechampia; species Dalechampia spathulata. Next base: position 12,863 of record CANYBF011970798.1, read on the forward strand.
TATGAGTTTCCAAAATCGATTTTACCATTATAGTTGGGATTAATTGTCATAAGCAGGCAAGCATGGGAGAGTAATTGTAAGCACACAGCGCATTATATGAATTGGCGTTGCAAGTTTGCACGTAAAATGACATAGAAAGCTATATGGCATTTAAATGGCATGGCATATGCATATCATGTGATATAGTGATAAAAGTAACATGGCATATGCATGTCATGTGAGCATGAATGACATATCATATGCATGATATGACAACCTAATATGTAAGCACATATTATGGTAAATAGTGTACTACGTTATGCATATAATGTTTTTGATTCATTTTAGTGTTAGACGTATAGCGTATGCAATGCATATGCATAGTGAATGGCATATCATATGCATGATATATGAAGTGATACATGTCCTGGTATATGTTATAACATGGCAAATGAGTGGCATACCTTATGCATGGTGTGTATATGGCATATCATATGCATGATATGTATGATGGTGTAATACATGGCATATGCATGACATGTTATATGTATGACATACCAAATGCATGGCATGTGAGGTGATGCATGACATGGCATATGCATGGCATGTGTAGTAGAATGTGCTTGTATGTTGTGGATATGACATGTAAAATGTTATATCATGACATGGCATAATGTATGGCATATTATATGCATGGCATGTTAATTGGATGGCATACTATATGTATAGCATGTGAAATGAATGACATACCATGTGCATGGTATGTGAGATGAATGACATACCATATGTATGGTCATGTGAGATGATGAATGACATGGCATAGTGATGCGTATGTGAATGTGTATTCAACATAGTATGTGTATGGCATACGGTATGTCATGTGTTATGGCATACGACGTGGCATAGTATATGACATGGCATGGCATATATGTATGCATGATGAGACACATTAGTTGATTGAGCGTATTGGATTGCATATTGGCGTATTTGCATATTGGCATATTTATACGTACATGCATATGAAATACAATATGTTATGGCATATGGTATATGCATGGCATTCATAGTAGTGTGTGCATGTGTCATGTGACATGGTATGTGACATGATGACATAGTATATTGAAGCAAATACACGAATAAAAATAAAGGCCGGTGAAAGGGATCAAGGAAATTAGGGGATACAAACGAGATAGGGGGAATTAATTATTACAAACTGAATAATAAATCCTATCCTATTACATAAATATCCTTGCATACACAATTTCCCGGGTATTAAGTAATACCCCTTTTCTCCCTCGAGTTGCACGATCAAAAATGCGCGATGGATTAATATGCAAAATAAACAAATAAATTCATTAGTAGCAAATGAATTTTGGATTCAATTGGCTAGTCCAATACCATTTAAAAGTACGAACCAAGAGTCAAAATCCAACAATTATTAGGCAATAATTGAAATAATAAACACGAGCCAGATCGTGAAAATTCATTTTGATAAAAATAATTTTAAGCAAAATTATTTTATTTGATCATGGAAAATTTAATTGGGAGGACTATTATCACACATAATTTTGGAGATAGCCCTACGACCAATTAAAAACCAATC
>CANYBF011970914.1:0-16695 GCA_948192965.1 Dalechampia spathulata
AGAGGATTTACTTAAAAAAAAGAAAAATAGGAGAAGAAAGATTTAAATTTAAAAAGTTTTATCAACTTACTTCTTTACTTACGAGACTTGTTTACAGAAACACTTGAAAGCTTCGAAGAAAGAAGGGAGGATGGAAGGTAAGGGAAGGAGAGAGAGAGAGAGGGTGAGTATGTGTGTGTATCAACATTATAGCTGATGCTGAAGGTGATGATGGTGATGTTTGCTCTGGTTCAACCTGTTGATTAAAATAATTTTCTACCGGATTATACACTGCTTGTGGAACTGAAGAACTATAATCTACACCTTTCATTTTAAGATGCCTGTTTAAATCTGGAATATCTGATGTTGAAAATCTAGGTTTTACTAAAGTTTGTATTATTGGTTTAGGTTCATTTTCTTTATATGTGGCATAAATTACCGAGGGTAAATTTGATGCTCTACCTATATCTTCTGTAGTTACTGATGATGTTGACCCTGTATATCTTGTACTTATACTCCTATTAAATTTTAATGAAACTTTACCATCCTCAAACTGTTCAATTTTACTCAGATTTATATTTGGTTTTACCATTTCTGGTTTTGGTGGAGGTGCTATACCTTCTAAAATCCACTCATCTGGCAACGTTATATCAAATGATATAACGTAGTGGTAGTAATTGATGATAAAAATTAACCAATTTCACCTACAAAATACGTTATATCAAATATATATATATATATATATATATATATGTTTTAATTGATGATAAAATAATTGGAATAAACTCTTTTTATGAAAATAATATAAGCTTATTTTTTAGTTTTCTTCTATTAAGCACTATTGGGTTTATACTTAGTGTTTATCTCTTAATAAATGTAGGTCAAGATAGTTTAATGAGATACCAAGATTAATGGTATGAAACACTAGTATAACCAAGAGATTTCAAGCATTTTTGTAGAAAAACGCCTTGGATAGATATTCTAAGCATCCAATATACTCATAATAAAAGTGTGTGTATGTTTACATATGTGTATTATTTATATATACACAATACACATATATGTAAACACATACACTTTTATTGCGATCCATATTAAATAACTAACAAATGAAGTTTTTGTTCAAACAATGAGGTAGCTACAATTAGATAATTAAATATTTATGTCATCTTATTAATAAAATTAAATATTTATGTCATCTTATTAATAAAAAAATTATACATCCCTTATAGGATGATTAATGAATTCTAACAAGATAACTGAATTTATTAATCATTCTATGGGAGCATGTCTACCTAATTAGACATGACACGTTAGACCATGGAAATATATGGCTTACAAAATTGAAAAAAAGAAATTGAAAATTTAAGAAAAATATAATGACTCAAGTTAATCCCAAGAAATCCATGACTTACATGCTATGAATAAAAAGATCTAGGTAAAATGTCATGACCTATGATAATCTAGGAAACCTATGACTTACAGCATTTTGAAAAAAAATCAAGTAAAAAACACCATAGCCTTAATGAAAGAAAACAAATGGTTTACATTCTCAAAAATTGAAACAAACATAAATAGATAAAGAAATTAAAATAAGCAAGTAAGTATGAATGCAAGTACTAGATGGAATTCAAATGCAATTGTGGATGGAAAAAGAAAGTTTTAAATAAAGATCAATTGAACTGGTTTAGAAAAAATCTAATTTGAATTGAAGTTTGAACTAAAGCCAAAAAGTCAAGATAAAGCTAGAAAATTAATTTGAAAATCATATTGATTTTGAAGATTAAATTGGATAAATTATAGATTAAACTCAAAATTGGTTTGAATGTAATAAAAAGCTAGTTTTATGAAAAGAGCTGGATTAATTCAAAATTAGATTTGAATTAATATAACAATTTGAATTAATTCAAAGATAGGTTTGAATTAATATAAAAGCTCAGTTGAATTTGGAAAGCTGGCTTAATTCAATTTGGGTTGAACTAATATGAATTACTAGTTAAGATTAAATAAATTGAAAACTAATATAAAAGCTAGTTTAGATAGAAATTTAAGATTAATTCAAACTAAATTAAATTAATATAAAAAATTGAATTTAGATGAAAGCTAGATTAATTCAAAAATAAGTTTGAATTAATAAAAAGTTGGATTTGAAAAGATGGTTATATTAATTTAATTAAATTGAATTAATATGAAATATGGTTTGCAAACTAGATTAGATAGGACTGGAAATCAACTTTGAAATTCAATTTGAATTAAAAATTCAAGTGAATCTAAAAAGTTTGGTGAAGCTTATTTGAAAAGATTTCAATAAGTCTAAGAATCAGTTTAAAAGTTGAATATATCATATTTTTTGATTAAGATTGAAAATTTTATTTAAGACTACAAATTTGGTTTTAACGTTGAAATTCAATTTAGGATTAAAACTCAGGATAAAACTTCAAATTTAAAAAAGGATTGATTTTGATTTTAATTAAGAAAAAATAATCCCCTTTTTTATAAAAAAAAACTCATTCCTTGATTCTTTTACTTTCTACTTCTTAAACATGAATCCTTAAAATTTAATTTTTATCTATCAAAAACTCATCGTTTGAACACTATCTCTAAATCATTTAAAAATTAAAATCATATTTCCATCAATTAAAAATAAGATTTAAGAAATTTAATTCTTGAAATTTTGTAGCTCTTTTTAAAGGTAGAGAAAGAAGATAAAAAGGTGAGATTTTACAACTAAAATCTTATTTTTAAAATCCTAAGCTTATGCATATATATAGATTCGTGATTACATTAATGAGTTTTTATTTTGTACCTAAAATCTTGTTACTTGTCAAATACATTCAACTTAAAAACTTAAGCTATTAGGTGAGGTTCATGAATGATTTATATCTAACACTTGTAATTTGATGATATTTATTGATGAATTTTTATTTAGAGAGAGAAGTTTTATGAGGATAGTAGTTTTTAAGGAAAAATTATCTTGAACATGTCATGGTTCAAAACCTTAAGAGTTACACATAAATCCAAAATTTTCATGTTTATTTATGATAAACGTGGTTATTTTTGTCCATTAGCTTTGAAAATGTTTGATAAGGGTTTATATATTCCATTAAATGTGTTTTATGAAATCTTTATTATATCTTTAAATGAATTGTATTTTGTATAAATGTTTGATTAAATAAGTGATAGAGTGATGAATAGTTTAGGTTAAGATTTCCAATGATATATTAATGGGTTTTAATTAAAATTAAGATGGACTTTTATTAAATAATTTTCTAATGATTGTTGGAATGAAATTAAACTTGCATTTGCTAAGTTGTTTTGCATTTACTCATTTTGATTTTTTGAACTTTATATCTAAAGTTACAGCTTTTAAGTTTTCTTATTTGTTTTTGTTCTCTATCACATTCTTTAACTATTTTCACATCCATATTTATAGACACCTTATACTTATTCAACAAGTTAAAAAATCAAAATAATGTCAATGATTTAATTTTAAATCAATGATTTAATTGTTAAAATTGATTCTAATTCAAGCATAATTTGGAAATCCATAATTAAATTCACCCTAATTTAATTATAACACCTATAATTAAAATTAATCATTCAAACAATTTTTGATCATAAACAAAGATAATATATTTATATTTATGGATACCTTAAACTTGCCTAACAAGTTAGAAAAATTCAATCTATCTTAATGATTTAAATTTTAAATCAATAATCTAATTCTTAAAATTAATTTTAATTCAAACTTAATTTAAAAACTCATAATTAAATTCATCCTAATTTAATTATAACACCTATAACTAAAAAAATCATTTAAATAATTTTTTTCATCATAAATAAATAAATACATATTTATATTTAGAAAGCAAATGTGATACCTACAATGAAGTTTAAGAGAAAGATACGACTCAAATTTTATTAAAAGTGAGTTTATCTTTTTGGATAAATTTATTGAAGTGGTATACATAATCTTTCTTTGCTACTTCATATATATCATTCTAAATCTTCTTTCTTAATTCTATTATTTGATTCTTCTATTCTCAATCTCATAAAGCTAATTGATAATGTTAATAACAGTTTTGATTGCATTATTATTGTGTTTTGTATTCATTCTTCTCGGATTTGATATATTTCAAAAAATTATATAATACATTTCATATATTGTTGCTTATGTAAAAAAAATTTAAGCCTTTTATTAGTTGTATATTAAGCATACTAAGAACTAAGGTATTCTAATCATGTGAACATTGTTGGGCTTTATAACTTCTAAAAAGAATAATTATGCAAATAATAAAAGGAATGCATAATTAGATTGAGTTCATAACATTATTGGCCTCCCATGAAGATGCACTTATTGAATCATGCTTCCCATAAAAATTTCAAAATTTTTGGAGTTCATTTCCTCAATGGAGTATACTTTTCATGACTTGTAAAGTGTGAAAAATTTAGAAAATTCATCAAAATTCAGCAAATTGATACTTAAAAATTAAGGTATTTTCTCTAACCTCTTTCAATTCCAATTTCATTAATAAATTACTTTTCTATGTCTGGTATAAACAGAAAATTGATCTTACAAATAATCAATTTTAGTCAAACCTTTGACTGCTGGTCAAACTATTTACTAGAGGGTATCATATTTTAGCAATGGATCCCAAATGCTATCTCTAGAGATGTAAGACACATTTATAATGACATGAGTATTGATCCAATAGTTGATCATTCCATAACTGGCAGTTGTTCACCTTGATCCAATAATTGATCACCTAGGTTCTGTAATTGATCATATGATCCAACAATGATTATAGAGTTAAACACTTGATTCCTAAACCACGGCAGTAGGCATCTGAGCTCAGGCTTTAGGAGATTTTCAAACCTCATAAAAAATCCATCAGTCCAATAGTTGACCAAGATCAACTTTAATCATCTTGCTCAAGCACCAGACTCTTATGATCTAATAATTAGCAGTTGTGCACCTTGATCTAATAATTGATCACCTAGGTTCTGTAATTGATCATATGATCCAACAATGATTATAGAGTCAAATAATTGATTCCTAAACCATGGTAGTAGGCATCTGAACTCAAGCTTTAGGAGATTTTCAAACCTCATAAAAAATCCATTGATCCAATAGTTGACCAAGATCAACTTTAATTATCTTGCTAAAGTACCATATTCTTAATGATAGACTTAGGTTGTAAGTCTTGGCATGAGCATCACTTCTCAATCAGCTTTGATCATTTTTCTTGAGCACCAAGCTCTTATTGGTATAATTGGATAGCAAGCCTCAACATGAGCATTACATATTGATAAATGTTGGTAATCTCACTTGAGCATCGAGCTTCTAATGACAGTTTTGGATCATTAGTCTTGAAATCACTAAGGAGTCAGCTTTGATCTTTCATAGACATGCAAGCCTCAACATGAGCATTTTTTTCAATCAGCTTTGATCGCTCACCTAAGCGTTAGGCTCTTAGTTGTAGCACTATATCATAATCCTTGACATAAGTATCCTTAGTGAGTCATACTCAATCCTCAATGGATCATAGTTTATTCCCCAATGGAGTTGCAAGCCTTAGCATGAACATCTACAAGCCTCGACATAAGCATTGGGCCTCGACATGAGCATCTGTCAGGTATTGTCTTTGCCTTAAATGAAAAGTCATGATATTATTAGCTCTCATTTTGATGACTTTTGCTTGTGTCACTTCAAAATGGTCTTAATCAGGGGGCAACTTGTAGACCTTGACTTTTCACCAGCATGTTGCATCTTTGGGTTTTCTTTGATTTGACTTGGTACAGGTCTTTAATGTCAATCATGATTTGCATACATGCATTTTAGCATCCCATGGGAGCTTTGGATATGTGGAGCACGTTATATTTTACTTATGGAAGATGGAGCACATAGCATGCATTTCCTGATATGTGGAGCACATAGTGCTATATAATGCACATATTTAGTTGAGATGCATATAGTGTATGGCTTTTTCTGATACGAATCTAACATGCTCCATATATCACCATGCCTTTTTAGCATAAATGAGGGCTATTGGGCATGGGCCACACATCCCTAGGTGCCTAGTATATGGGGCACACATAGCTCTAAAATTTGATATACAGAGCACATCCTACTACATGGTGCACATATAGCACTTTTTTGTACTATATGTTGCATATATAGGATTATATGTTGCGCATGTCACCTTCCAAATTCATAGAATCCTACATTATTAATGTAATTATGGTAACCACGACCTTTACCTATAAATATAGCTCGTATGCTTGTAGGAAAGAGGTCTGAATTTCATTAATTATGGCCAAACTCTATCAAAATCATTTCTTATTTAATTAAACACTTAATTAAGTTCTTAAATAGGGTTATATACTAATTAAGCCTCATTTAAATCCCTAAACATGTTTTGGAATTAAGATTAAAGCCTAATCTCATTAGTAAGTGCTGGAATGCCTCTTCCTCCCTCTTTTCTCTTGATTTTCTTAATAGGTTTGTGATTTTTCATTATTTTATGCTTGATTGGCTTCAATCATGAATGTAACGATAACATTCTTAGTTTTCTTGTAGCTTGAATAATCTGTAACAGTCACATATTCATTTGATTTTAATTTGATTTTAATTGAGTATGACATGATTAAGTTCAATTAAATGTTGAATAATTTCCAATTAATTTTCCATGATATTAGAATCTTATAATTTTGATTCTCATGATCAATTTATTGATTTTTTCATAAAAATCAATTAATTTACCTTGTTCTTCAATGAAATATCATTTTAGTTAAGATTTATTTATCACTTGGCATGTTTTGAGCGAATTTTGATGTTGACTTATTCCCCGGATGATGCTTAATCATCTCAAGATTCTTCAATTCATGTCTTCAATTGATTTTTGCCTAAAAATTAATTCTTTTTGACATTTTCATAACATGCCTCATATTTATTGTTGCTTTTTCATAATTATTGTCATTACATTTAGTGGCCCTTGATTCATGTTTTCATATGGTATTGGATTGGTCAATCATATCCCATATTTCTCTTTGTTGCCTAACATTGTTCGCTTGTTTGCATTTTCCATTCGTGAATTCTTTTAGCTCTTACTACCTGAGGCTATTTTCCTAAGTGTAGGAGATGTTGGCTAACATCTCAGATTTTTGTATCGTCAAAGATTCTTTGTAATAGAATAGGCCTCTGTAGGTTTCCCTTGGGTATTCTAGTGTACAGAATATATCAGAGCTGGTGGGGCCCACCATGGCTCCTGCATGGCCTACCACCCTCATTTCTCTATTCTGAGCATTTTGTACATGTAGAACATCCTTCACTATTGCCTACACAAGATAAACCACTTGAAATACAAAATATTGCATTTTGGTCCTGGACACTATTCACCATGAATAGTGCATAGGTGGGACCCACCAGGGTATCAGTGGGGCCCACTGCCCCTATTAACCTATTCTGTGTATTCTGTACTTACATAATACATTTCCCAATTTCCTTACGCAAGGCACAGCGCTTGGCATCGCAAATGCCATCTTCTGGGCTCACTATGCTGTGGGGCCTACCTAGGGTATCAGTGGGGCCCACTGCCTTTACTAGCTTATTCTGTGTATTCTGTACGTACAGAATACATTTCACGCTTGCCTACGCATAGTAGGATCTACAGAATGCAAAGTATCACATTTTGAACCTAGGTCACTATTCACTATGAATAGTGTACAAGCGAGACCCGCTTCCCCCATTGGCCTACTTTGTGTATTCTGTACTTACAGAATACACTTCATCGATGCCTTACATAAGGCATACCTCTATGGCATTGCAAATGCCACATTCTGGGCTCGCCGTGCTGTGGGGCCTGCCAAGCATTAGTGGGGCCCGCTTCCCACTATGGTTCACTTTGATGCATTCTGTACGCACAGAACACATCCCACATGCTGCCTTACTCAAGGCAAAGTGCTTGGCATACAGAACACAGTTTCAGCTAATGGGCCCACCACTTGACTTGGCATATTTCAAGTGTTCTACACATACAGAACACATTTTCATTGATGCCTATGCAAGACATGATCTTCTGGCACACCGAATGCCATTTTGGGCCGAAATAGGGTTGCAAACCCTAAAATGGGCCCATTAGCTGAAACTCGATGTTCGGGGCTGAATTTGAGAAAATTTATAACTGTAAAGTTTCTCAGAATGTCAATTGCACTTTAGTTGACATATGGTACACATTTGATTTTGCCTGTACGAGCTGGCGCGCATAGGGTAAAAATGTAATGTGCGGTGCACATCGCCCTATGTGCACCGCACGTTGTATAGTAAAGACGTTTGGTTGGGAGCCTTCTCGGGACCGAATTTGGAAAAACTTTGTTCTACAAAGTTGTTCCTTACATCAAATAATGCTTATAGACTCGGAGTGCATGTCTCGAAGCAACCACAGTGGGCCCCACGCGATGGGTCAAAAGGTGATGTGCGGTGAACATCACCTGATGTGCGCAGCACATAGGCAATGTGTGGCACACATCACATGATGTGTGGCGCACATTGTCTTTGAAATTTTCAAATCTGGGCAAAAATTACAAAATTGCCATGCCCAAAAATTGCTCTATAAATATAGAGCTTGGGGTCTGAATTAAAGACCCTGAATTAGCTCTAGAAGCAAGGCAAAACTCTACCAAAATACTCTCCCAATTAATTAAACATTTAATTAATTAAATCCTTAGGTTTTAGGGACTTAATTGGCTTAGTTAGGCCCCCTAAGCATAAAAGGAAGCAAGATCAAGAAGAAAATCCGACCAGAATAAGGTAAATTTCCCTCTTTTCTTCAATTTTCTTTTTCTATTACTATTTACCGAGGGATGTGCTGCGTACATCACCTCATGTGCGCCATACACAACCTATGTATGGCGCACATTCGCCCCAGATTTTAAAGAAAATGCTATTTTTCTCCCGATTTTACTCAATTTTTCGCCCGATCTGGCTATTTCAGTGATGTTTAAGGCCTTCTCATGCCTTAAATGTCCTAGATCTGCCAAATACTTGCTGGATCTAAGATAATTTTAACTTTAAAATTAATTTTCTTGATTTGGATGCAAATCCACGAAGAAAAAACCCATTTTGGGTCCGATCTACCTAGATCGGGGTCGGATCTAGGGTTTCTGTTGAGAAATTTTTAATTTTCCTTCTGTTTTCTCTACCATGTGCGCTATACATGTGCCCATGTGCGCCACACATAGCCTATATATGGCGTACATAGGCCTCAGTTTTCACAAAAAAACCTGATTTTTGCCCGAACCGCTTTCTGATATGATTTTTCCAGCAACTCCAGAGGCTTTTCCATGCAATTGGGGTTCTGGATCTGTCAAATATTTTCTAGATCTACTTGATTTTAGCTTTAAAATCATTTATTTCAATTAATTGCATAATTAATTGTTTGGTTTGCTAAACCGGAGGCCGATTCATGCTCAAAATAAGGTATTGTCTTCATTAAAGTTTCATATTTTTGTCTGTAGATCATTCTGGTATTGACAGATTTAATTTTATTGCAAAATGGCCTCTGATGTGTGCCACACACAGTCTATGTGTGGTGCACATCCCTCGCATTTTTCCAAAAAAATTGTATTTTGGACCATATTTCGCTGTATTTTTGACGTATCCAGTGGTATTTGATGCTTTACAGTGGCTCAAATATTATGGAAAAGTCATAAAATAATTACATCTAATTAATTTTGGCCTCAAAATTAATTTTTATGATAAAATGTTATTTTTATTCGTATAAATACGATTTTTGAAAGGATTGGAATTAATTGGTCGTAGGGGCTATCTCCAAAATATTCCAAGTGATGTTAGCACTCCCAATTAATTTTTCCATGATCAAACAAAATAATTTTGATTAAAATAATTTTTGTTAAAATGAATTTTCATGATCCGGCTCGTGTTTATTATTTCAATTATTGCCTAATAATTGCTGGATTTTGACTCTTGGTTCATACTTTTAAATGGTATTGGACTAGTTAATTAAATCCAAAATTCATTTGTTACTAATGAATTTATTTGTTTATTTTACATATTAATCCATCGTGGATTTTGGATCGTGCAAAACCAAGGAGAATAGTGCCCGGGAAGGAGGGGACGTTACTTAACGTCCCAAATATGTATGCGAGGAATTTTTGTAATAGGATAGGATTTATTATTTGGTTTGTAATAATCCCCCTATCTTGTGTGTATCCCCTTAATTTCCTCGATCCCTTTCACCGACCTTTATTTTTATTCGTATATTTGCCTAAATATACAATGTCATCATGTCACATGCCATGTCACATGACACATGCACACACTAATATGCATGCCATGCATATACCGTATGCCATAACATACTATATTTTCGTATGCATATACGTATAAATATGTAAATATGCCAAATATGCCAATACGCAATCCAATACGCTCAATCATCCAATATGCTTTATCATGCACATATATGCCATGCCATGTCATATACTATGCCACGACGTATGCCATAACACATGTCATATAGTATGCCATACATATACTATGTTGAATACACATTCACATACGCACCACTATGCCATGTCATACATATGTCATGCCATTCGTCATCTCACATGCCATGCATATGGTATGTCATACACTTCACATGCTATGCATATAGTATGTCATTCATTTAGCATGCCATGCATACGGTATGTCATACACTTCACATGCTATGCATATAATATGTCATTCATTTAACATGCCATGCATATGGTATGCCATACATTATATCGTGTCATGCACATGATACATAACTTCATATGCCACGCATACGGTATGCCATGCATTATACCATGTCATGCATATAATATAACATTTCACATGTCATGCCATATGACACAAGCACATTCTACTATACATGCCATGCATATACCATATCATGCATCATCTCACATACCATGTATTAGGTATGTCATATATATAACATGTCATGCATATGCCATGTATTACATCATCACACATATCATGCATACGATATGCCATACACATGTCATACATATGGTATGCCATTTATTATGCCATGTCATGCATCACTTCACATATCATACATATGATATGCCATTCATCCCACATACTATACATACGCATTGTATATGCTATACGCCAAACACTAAAACGAATCCAAATAACATTAACGTATAACGCCATACGCTATTTACCATAATATGTGCATACATATTAGGATTGCCATATCATTCATATGATATGTCATTCACACTCATATGACATGCATATGCCATGTTACTTTTATCGCTATATCACATGACATGCATATGCCATGCCATCTAAATGTCATATAGCTTCATATGTCATTTTACATGTAACCTTGCAACGCCAATTCACAAGATGCGCTGTGTGCTTACAATTATGCTTGCATGCTTGCCTGCTTAGGATAATTAATCCCAACTATAATGGTAAAATCAATTTTGGAAATTCATAGAATAGATCTCCACCACCCGAACCCAATCTCTGAAGGGTTTAACTATCACTCATGTTATAAGTCGGTTCGACCAATCTGGAACCATTCGGTGGCGACTCCCTTGTGACTCTTTTGAGTCTGTATCATTCCCTAAGGGAACCCCTTAGGAAGACTGCGCTTTCGCTCCAAGTGCGGTCCCTGATCTGTGACTTTTGCAAGCCTCGCTCTGGGCCCCGGCAGAAATCGGCGCTCACAATGGCGACTCCACTGGGGACATCACGACAAAAGAGTGGTGGCATCTAAGAGTTTCCATATCAATTTTCCCATCGTAGTTAGATTAATTGTATGCATCACAACACTAGTATGTGTCTGCACACACCACATAACCTCCCGTGTCAAACCAGTGATTGTGGGTGATGGAGTACCCTGGACTCCATTCGACTCCTTGGGAAAGCACATCTACCTTCACCACTTGCTGCACTGTATTGATAACCATCGATGATTCTGACGGATAGATGCAAGGTATAGTCCTATATTGATGATTCCATTTGGTTGGATAGGTTATGGACAACATGGCGGGGGACCTTAGCCTGTTCTTAAAACTAAACTAAAGCCCATGTAGTAAGCCTAGCAACATTCCCAACTAGGACCTTTATTGCATGCTATGTGGATCTTTGCCTTATCATGTGAGTGGATTTGCATATACCCAACCTATTTTCCTCCCACATATTGCTCTACTAAGAGTCAAAATCCTTTAATGATTCCGTTTGGTTGCATAACCTCACGCTTATTCCACGGGCGTAATCTTATCATAACAATATGATCATGCCTGTATTGCTCTGCTAAGAGTCAGAATCCTTTCATGATTCCATTTGATTGCATAACCTCATGCTTATTCCATGGGCATACTCTTATCATAACAATATGATCATGCCCGTATTGCTCCGCTAAGAGTCAGAATCCTTTCATGATTTCGCTTGGTTTCATAACCTCACGCTTATTCCATGGGCATGCTCTTATCATAACAATATGATCATGCCCGTATTGCTCTGCTAAGAGTCAGAATCCTTTCATGATTCTGCTTGGTTGCATAACCTTACACTTATTCCACGGGCATACTCTTATCATAACAATATGATCATGTTCGTATTGCTCTGCTAAGAGTCGGAATCCTTTCATGATTCCGTATGGTTGCATAACCTCATGCTTATTCCATGGGCATACTCTTGTCATAACAATATGATCATGCTCGTATTGCTCTACTAAGAGTTAGAATCCTTTCATGGTTCCATATGGTTACACAACCTCATGCCAATTCCATCGTCATTCACTTATCATTGCAATATGGTCTAAATATTGTCAGGTTTTCACCATAATCCCCCATATGATCGGGCAACGATCAAACTCTCTTTCACTTGCCTATTTGAGAGGAGAACTTGAATTGATAAATTCTCATGGAGGTATAAGGTTGGAAGGGAGTGCTGCTGCATGTTACATGTTCACTGACCCTTTTCGTGTAGCCATAATGCTGGATGTTCCTAGCATAGGACATGCATACATCCTATGTGCTACACCGCATGCATACACGCATACGCATGCTAACTCGCTTTGTTGTAGCCATGACATTGTATATTTTTTAGCATAGGTCACGTATACATTCTACGTGTCGCATCACGAGCATCATACGCAACCGCATATGTGTACTCATGCATCCATGCTAACCTTTCTCTGCCATGTACAGAACCATGTCAGACTCTCAGAACGCCAGAAATGTCATGTCCTCATCTGGCCTTGCTGCCTCAACACTGGATGAGGTCATACTTGCTGCAGTTTAGAAGCTCATCGACCAGTCTGTGGCCAAGCTTTTGAATGATGACTTCAAGACCCTCCTGCAACAGCAGATCCGGGAGGCTCTTAGTCTTGCTGAATTCATAACCCCACCAGCTCTGATCAAGGAAAAGAGGAAGAGTATCAACCTGTATGACATCGGGACTGATGATGATGTCTCACTCCATATGCACGATGTTCGGAAAAGTGAGACCACTGTCTTGGAGCAGAAGATTGAACAATTGCAGACCATCATGAAGACTAAAGACATGCAGACTGACCTGGATTTTGATGAGTTCTCTGTCTATGCTATCAAGGGGCTGCCTACCAAGTTCAAGCTCCTTGATGTTCCCAAGTACAATGGAGTTGGGGACCCAAAGAACCATCTGAAGACCTACACCATGCTGATGAGTACCACTGACTTGTCAGATGAACAGATTGTTCGACTCTTCTTCATCTCACTGGAGGGACCAGCGCTAGCCTGGTATCATAGTCTGAACAACGCGACCATGGCCGAGTGGAAGCCTCTTTGTACTACTTTCTGTAAACAGTATGGGTTCAAGGCCTGATTTGATGTAACCCTAATAGACCTGGAAATGGTTAAGCAAAAAGCCAATGAGTCTTTTATGGATTACTTCAGTCATTGGATGGACAAAGCTGCATTAGTCCGACAGAAGCCATCTGAGTCAGATATGATCAACAAGCTTATCATGGGGTCGCTACCACTCTATCAGGATAAGCTGAGGTATCAGACGTTCCACACCTTTGAGGATATATACTCAGTGGGACAACGCATTGAGCAGACTGAGGGTAAGAAATAGGAGCTTTCCTTCCCAAAACCCAAAACCACCACCTACACGCAAACACAACCAAAGCCTCACTACGCCAATGCCCTACAAATACCAAAACCATAGTACATCAATGCTGTGCAGACACCAAACCCCATACTCTGGAACACTACGCTATCCTAGAAATTCTTAGATATTGGAATGCTACTTTCTAAGGTTTTTGGCCGTCTCCTTAAAGCCAAACTCATCAAACCCCTTGAACCAAACTTTAAAACACCACCCCCAGCCACAGTAGACACTAAAACCTATTGCCACTATCACCAGCACCATGGCCATAACACTGACGACTGTCATTCCCTCCGACTTGTCATCCAAAACCTCATCGACTCTGGTGAGATTGAGGACCCTGAGAAATCCAAACCGTCTACCAAGACAAATCTGCTACCCAACTACAATAAAGCTAACTGCACCTACATGATCCAATCAGGATTGCCAGAATCCCTGATCCTAAGCTCCTTTCCTCCTCTTTGTAGTAAGGGGAATGATTAGCTGCCTACCATCACCTTCCACCCCGGTGGTGGACTTGACATTGGTGCTATTGATGTATGGTATGAGAGTTCAGAGGATGAGTCAGCAGCTACTCAGAAAATCCTCTAAGCCAGAAGCGTCAGACACACAGGCTTCCGATAAGGGTAAGTCAACCGAGACCCCCAAAGTAGCCAAGCCAGCACCAAAACCATCCAAGCAGCAGAAAGGGTTAGGTGCTAACAAAATGTCCTCTCGAGTTTGTAACATGACTCATAGTGGCAAGGTATTCACTCCTCTTGACCTCGGGAAGAAACCTGAAGCTCCTAAGAAGTCGACCGAGGCTAGGACCACTAGGGATCAAGCTGGTCCAAGCAATGTTCCAACCCTACTGCCAGTTGATCAGGTTACTCAACCTGATAATATTGTGATCAAATAACTAAAGAAGACCCAAGCAAACATCAGCATCTGGAACCTGGTGATGTCCTCCCAACAGCATCGATGGGCCGTCATCGAGGCACTCTCAAGCATGAGTATCTCTCCCTCTGCTTCCACCTTTAGCATGAAGAGTTAGCTGGTAAAATAGGAGCTACCATCCATCATTATCACATTTTCTGATGCAGATTTACCGGCCAAAGGAATCCGCCACAACAGGGCACTGTTTATCAAGGTAAACATCATGAACTTCACCACTCCTTATGTCATAGTGGATGACGGTTCTGGCATCAATGTCTGCCCACTCAAAGTGCTTCCCAAGCTTGGGATTTAGCTTTCAGACCTCAAACCCTGTAAGACCATTATCAGGGCTTACGACGAGTCCAAACGGGAGGTCACTGGCACCTTCACTACCACTGTCACTATTAGGCCAATCGAGTCAGTGGTAGAGTTTACAGTTCTGGATATCCCGGTGTCATTCACGCTGCTCTTGGGCTAACCATGATTCCATCCGCTAGGAGGTGTGTCATCCACCTTGCACCAGAAGATTAAGTTCCCACACAATAAGGGTGTGGTTACTATTGCTGCTAATGACGAGGTTGCTCTAGCCTGCATCAGAGAAGATGTCCCTCTTATGATTGGTTTCAAGATTGCTGCTATCGGAGAACCAGAATCCTACTCGTACCAACCAAGTCCCGCTGTGGAGAGGATGATGCAACTGATAGACTATGTACCTGGCATGGGTTTAAGCCTATATTAGTAAGGCCCAGTCGAATTTGACATTCCTACAGCCATGTGGGAAGAGAGGTACTACATTGGGTTTAATCCCTACACCTCAGATAAATCAGAGGAGTGCAAGATGGTTCTATTCATCCAAGGAGAGACTCAGCATGATCAAGCTCCAAAGTTGCCTAACTTGGAGGACTTCTATGAGCAACAGTTTGCCATTTTTGGTGATGTCTATGACCTATCAGCCTTGACAGCACCTAAGAAGACTGCTGTCACTTTTACCATCAACCTTGATGAAACTTTCCAAATCTTTGATGATGTTGCTGATCTCACCACTTGCCACCTGGAGCTAGAGCCTGTTACAGGCATTGCATTGGGGTCCAAGCTGCAGAACTTGGACGTTGAAGACCTGCTACTACCAAAGGTCTATGAGGACATTACCATGCTGGTGGTGAGCACCTTTGCAGAGCTTGTATATGAGGATGATGATGTCCCTATTTCTGTACTTTTTAATGATGATGTAATCCCATCTAAATATGAAGCAATAAAGAGCAACTTTGCTTATGTTTACGATGTGTATTCTGATGGCATTGTGCATGAACATGAGCATTACATGAGCATTTTTGACATTCATTAACGCATCATGCATCAAAAATGTTAACATCAACATAGATGATAAGCCATGTCTTCTCCAGATTGCATCAGACTTGACCTATGAAGAGAGAACAGAAATAATCAGCGCACTGAAAAAGCATATAAAAGCCTTTGCTCTAGGCTATGAAGACATGTCAGGTGTCAACAGATCCATCATAGAACATAGGATTCCTACCAAGCTGGGGTTCAAGCCAGTCAAATAGAAGCTACGGTGCCTCCGACCAGAGTGGGCACAGAAGGTCAAGGAAGATGTCCAGAAGCAGTTAGATGCCAAATTCCTT
>CANYBF011971104.1:0-10146 GCA_948192965.1 Dalechampia spathulata
TGACCATCTTCTTTCTTCTTTATACTATGAGTTCTACATCATTTTAATTCAAACCAAGGATTAAATCATAATAAATATGTGTTATTCTACCTTATTCTACCTTAAAATCAACTTAAATCCACCTTAACTCAAAAATTCCCAAAAATCCCTAATTCATCTTTTACTTCCTTAAACTTAATCTTCCAATTTCTCAAGATAAAACTTATATCAAATGATAGAGAATCATAAACTACAACTTTTT
Organism: Dalechampia spathulata; assembly: GCA_948192965.1. Classification (NCBI taxonomy): domain Eukaryota; kingdom Viridiplantae; phylum Streptophyta; class Magnoliopsida; order Malpighiales; family Euphorbiaceae; genus Dalechampia; species Dalechampia spathulata. Next base: position 242 of record CANYBF011971104.1, read on the forward strand.
CTATGAAAATCTTTAAAAACTTTGATGAAAAATGGTTAGAAATTACCTTAAAGATGATTTTCTCCTTCTTCTTCTTTTCCCCCCTTAATATTTCGACTTTCTCTCCTTCTTTTCTTCATTTCTTACTTAATTTAATAAATATTAACTTTTATTAATGTTAAGTTGGAAAAAGTAGCATTTCAGTCCTTAAATTTTTAAGGACTTATACTTTAACCCCTAAACTTTCAATTTTATCGAATAGGTCCTTCCATAATCTTTACATATTATAATTAAGTCCCTAAACTTTTATTATTAGCAATTTAATCCCTAATATTAGAATTTCCAATATTGCCCTTACCAATTTTCCAAATTCCAACTTTACCCTTCAACTTTTCCACTAATACCAAATATGTCCTATTTGATATACCTAACTATATTTCAATCTCGAGCACCTCCAAATAGCTTAATAGAATCCCCAATTTACTCCGAACAAGATTTCATAGCTTAATTCATCTAAAACAACTTACGCGATTGAAAATAGTGCATTTCCCGGGGAGGTCACCCATCTTCCCCTCTTAAGCACATTTAACTTTAATATTTTTAATTCATATATTAAACTTAGTTTCTATCCCGAATGTTATTCTATTCTACCATATTCCTTGTCCCGAATATGTAATATTTAGTCTTTACGATTAACTTGATTATGCTTATGTAACTTAAGATAAGCTTAAATCCAAAGTTCTTAAAATTTACATTTATGCCATTGGTTCATTTTCTTAAGAATTCACATACACATTCTTCTAGCCCCTATTTGTGGGTGTAACACATTCCAACACTCACCCAATAGGATTAGGCTTTAATCTTGATTCCAAAACATATTTAGGGAATTTAAGCGAGGATTAATTAGTCTTTAATCCTAATTAAGAATTTAGTTAAGTGATTAATTAAGCAAGAAGTGATTTTAGCAGAGTTTTGCCTTAATTAATGAATTTCAGACCTCCTTTCTATAAATACATGAGCCATATTTATAGCTATGGATCATGTGTTTCCAAAAATGAGCTAGCAATGTGAGATTCTATGAATTTTGAAAGTGGCATGCATAATATATAGTGCTATATGCATAACATATAATGTAGAAAAATGCTATATGCACAGCATGTAGCAGAATGTGCTTTACACATTAGGTTTTAGGAGCTATATGTGCCCCACATTCAGAGTGCTTGGGGATGTACACTCTATACTCTTTAGTCCTCACTCATGCCAAAAAGGCATGGTGACATATGGAGCATATTAGATTTGCATGGAAAAAGGTCATGTACTATGTACATCTTAACTGAATGTTCGTAGCATCCAGCATTATATGCTCCGCACGTCAAGAAATGCATGTTATATGCTTTGCCTTTCATAAATAAAATGTAACATGCTTTGCATATTCAAAGCCCTCATAGGAGGCTAAAATGTATGTGTGCAAATCGGGATCAATATCGAAGACCTACACCAAGTTGAATTGAAGAAAACCTAAAGTTATAGCATGCAGGTAAAAAGTCAAGGTCTTACAAGAAGGAACAGGAATTCATGTGAGAAGACCACCATCAGGCTACATTTGAAAGAATAAAAGAGTATTTAAGTAAGTCTTAATGCCTCTTAGAGATGACTATCCTTTGAAACTTTACATTTTTACTGCTTATAGTTCTATAAGATGCCTATTAGCATAAAATAACTTGATAGGTCATGAGTAGGCAATCGATTATTTAAATAGAGTGATGAATGATATAAAGACCAGCTACATGCTTTTAGAAAAGTTATGTTTAGCTCTTTATTTTTCTTGTACAAAGTTAAGACACTATATAATTAGAGCTAAGGTGTACATAATGTCATAAACAAATTTAATGAAATATATGTTATCTAGACCAATGATTACATGAAGGATTAGGAAATGGGTGTTGGCATTAGTGGAGTTTACACTGGCTTTCCTTCCCTAAAGGGCAGTAAAAGGTTAAGCCATGGTAGACTTCGTAGCTGATCATCCATGCTTAGAGGTTGAAAGGGAAAAACAACTTGATTCAGGTGTTTTTCACTTATAAAAAATACCTTGGACCTTGAAGTTTTATGGTTCTTATATTGAGAACATAGCTAAGCCAAGAGTAGTCATCATTTTTATAAGTAGAACTAAGACCGTCATGTCTTTTAATCTAAACTTCAACTACACAAATAATCAAGTAGAATATAAGGCACTTATTATAGGCCCAAAGATATTGAAAGAGCTAGGTGTAAAGGAAATGAACATCAGAGGAGACTCATAATTAGTATTAAGGTAGCTTGCTGGTGAGTACAAGTGTAATAGTGTATTGTTGCTCTTTATTTTATAACCATAATACAGTTATTAGAGGAGTTTAAAGGAGTTTCTTTTAACCATGTACCAAGGCAATAGAACTCAGAAGCCAATGAGTTGGCATATGTAGCAGCACGATTAGACATATTTGAGGAGTTGGTATATCGTATGGTTTTAATAATAAAGAGAATTCATCCTTAAATTCATGAAAGGGGAATTGTATTAGAAAGCTTTATACATACATAGGAAATACAAAAAGACTAAAGACATATGTTGAAGAGTTACCTATATTGCCTCAATGTAAAAGTACCTTACATTATGAAGGTTCAAGCTTTAAAGTATATGTTGATTGAAGGTGATCTCTTTAGGAAAGATTTTGATGGATTGCTCCTTAGATGCCTAAGTTTCCTTGATGCCTTAAAGGTGATGAAGTAAGTCCATGAAAGAGTCTATGGAGCACACCAATCTGACATCAAAATTAGATGGTTAATTTATAGATATGGCTATTACTGACCGTCTATTTTAAAAAACTACGTTAATTACTCTAAAGGATGTTAATAATGCTAAAGATATGGTAGTGTATAGAGATTTATTGTAAAGCTGAATATAATCATTAAACCATGGCCTTTTGAAGGTTAGGCAATTGATCTCATTAGGAAAATTTATCCAACTTCATCGAAAGGTAATAGTTTTTTTTTATTGTGGCTACAAATTGCTTTACTAAGTGGGTAAAGGTAATACCTTTGAGGAAAGTGGAGCAGGAACATGTCATCTAGTTTATTAAGGAGCATTTGATTAATTATTTTAGTATCTTATAATCCATCACCATATATCAGGAGACTATGTTCACTGGTGAAGAAGTAAAGGCATGTGCAGTAGATTATATCATTAAGCTAATCAACTAAACTTTATATTATCCCCAAGAAAATGGGTAAGTTGAAGCACCAAATACGGTATTGATTAATATTTTAGAGAAGATGTTAGAAGATAACCTAAGAGATTGGCATAAGATTCTATCAGAGACTCTATGGACATATAGAACATCAAAGAGAGAAGTAACAAGCATTATTCCATTTGCAATTACTTATGGGCACAATGTTATTCTCTTAATAGAGGTTGTTATACCATCTTTAAGAGTGGCAAGGCAACATGTGTTATTATCAGATATATATATAGAGGCAATGTTAATGGTATTAGAAGATTCGAATAAGATATGCATAAGGGTATTAAATCAAATGATAATCTAAAAGTAAAAGGTTTCTAGAGCATATAATAAGAAAGTAAGGAAGAAAACCTTTAAAGAAGCAGAGTTAGTAGATGATCCTACCTGTAGGAAGCAAAGATCGTAAATTGGGGAAATGGTTTGCTAACTTGGAGAAACCCTTCAAAATCTATTAAGTGCTAGGGGGAAATGCCTATTGGTTAGCTAGCTTGCAAAAGGAAATACATAAATGCCATATCAATGGTAAGTACCTAAAAAAATACTTTCCTTATATTTGGGAAAGTATTGATAAAGACTAGTTCTAGATAATAAAGGTTGACTGACGACCTAAAGTTAGCTGCAGTAAGAGATGAACTTGTATACAAGATAAATGTAAGCCATTGGCCACATAGATAATAAAATTATCTAATTTCATCAATAGTAATAAAGTTAAACATTTTTAAGTGCCTAAGGGGTAGTAGGCATATCTACATCACCAAACCAAGCAAAGTTCCTAAATAGGTAAACTAAAGTTGGTAAATTAAAATGTTACAAAAGTCTATTACATCAAATGATAGAGAAACCAAAACTCTATAGGGACCTCTATTTGGTACATGAAGTGGCTCAATCTTCCTCCAATGTCTTCACTTGAGCCACTTGTTATCAAAATTCTTGTAAGAGTGCAATGAGGCTCTGTTCGTCAACATCCACCTTTTACTTGAGTTGCTCATATTGATGTTGAGCATTCTTACCTTTGGCTAAGCTAACCATGGGCTCCTCTTCTAAGTGGGCAATTTCCTCTCTTAAATCTTAGATTTAAGCTTATCCATTATCATAGCTTTATGTAACAGCTTGTAGAGTGTCAAAAATAGCATTTTGGTCAATCATATCTCTCTCAAAGACTTTCTTTGCTCAAATGTGGTAGCAAAAGAAAGTACGATGAGGGCAGAGAAGGCAACACCCTTTTGAGTATTAGTAAGGGAGAATAACTCCAACATAAGAAATTAATGCAAGATTTATTTTGATGCCTCCAATGTCTCTTGAGATGGTTGAATATATGAAGAGCTTGTAGTTAGAGGAGAAGTTGAAATAAGGTGCAATCCAAGCCTTGAAGAGGAATCCTATGTTTTATGAGAGATATCAGATGAGTACGTCTAGCAACAGGATCCTAAAAGGGGAAAAAGATATAAATATCTAAGTACTAATAAAAGGAAAAGATTAGTAACATTGAAGAGGTAAATGGTGAAAATTGAACATACCATTAAAGAAGCAAAAGTAGAAGGTTGTCGGTTACTCTATAAGCAGGTAGGAAGATTATAGACAGTTGAAGGAATGGGTGTCTCATCATGTGAATCCTCTTGAGTAGTATCATTATCTATAGAAGAATCAGACTATATAGATGACTCAGAGTCATTATCTTGACCTAAATCTTCCTCTTAGATAAAGGAATAGTATGTTTCATAGTATACTTTTTAATGGGCTATGGAATCAACTTGGACTTCTCCTAAGGCTTCTATGGTTTTTAGCATATGAGAAGAAGAAGGAAGTTTTTGAGGAGGAGGACTACTATCAGAAATGATGGTTGGTGTAGCTAAAAAGATAGAATGGAAAGTTAGAAGGATAAGCATATTAATAAAATGGGAAATAAGAAGAAAAGTAGTAAAAATACCTAGCACAATAAGATTCTTAAAAATAAATGCTTGCTAAGTCTAAAATGAAGTATGAAGATCATCAAGTGAATGATCTAACTCATGCACAAGAGGTTGTAGAAGGCTCTTCTCATAGTTACCCTAAGCCTCTTCAATTCCATATCTATTATAACTAGTTGTATCAACAGGAGCCGAGCACAAAGGATGTTGATTAGGGATAGCCAGCTGAAAACCAAATTATCTACACTAAAGGAAGGGAAGGTAAGGCACTCAAATAGCTTTACTTGATGTGGGAAAACTAATAGAAGCGTCACCTTTTAAGAGTAGGCAACGTTGGGTGAAAGTTACCCAAGTCACTTTAGCATAAGGAACCCTACCAAAAAAGAAGTTCCTTACCCAAATTGGTAGAATGTAGTCCTCATTAATGTCCTTAAAGAATAGAAATGGAGAAGGAAGTGTATCAAAGGTTAACCTCTAGAAGTAATCTATGATGGCAACCTTAGTCATAAAACATGTACAGTTGGTGACTCTAAAGCTATGAAAATCTTCTTGATGGATGGGATCTACTAATAGTGCTAGAAAGTAAGTGAACAACCACAACTATAACAACTAAGCACTTCTGTCCATCTTACAAATCAGCTCATTTAAAATGGTCTTGGTAAGGTTATTATAGACTATGACTAATAATATAGTGCCAAGTGCACCTCTCCCTCCGTGGGTAATATAATGAGCCATTGAAAGGTACTCACTACTCAGTTGGTCTAATAAAGACCAGAAGATGACTTTGTATAGTAGACACCATATGAAGTATGTGTGCTCCATCTTAAGATCTTATATCCAACCTATTACACCTTTGATAAGGGTTGCATAGTTATAGTCGTTAAGAGACTCTATACTCTTAATGAGAATTGATGCCTTAATACCCACTACTGATAGGCTTGTTATAGCAAGTATATCTCTAAGGGTGATAGACATTGGGATAGATCAAATATGAAGGAGTTACAATCCTTAGACAAAAAATGATAGGCTACTAAAAGTAGAGAAACTGAGAAAGGAATTTGTATTATGGATAATTGAATTAGAAGCTATATTCCAGCTATCTCCCATCGATTAGATAACTATGGGGTTAGGTCATTCATCCATTTAGCCCATCCATTTAAAAATTGAGGTCTTGCTTTAACAAAAGTAACTAGGGAGATTGCTTTATCATAGAGATGCTCCTTACTATATCTCACTGGAAAAGAGAATGTTGGTTCTCTAGTTATTAGGTAAGGAGATACTACCCAAGATGTAAAGCAAGAATCAACTTACAAAAAAAGGAATGATTTAGTAAATGTGAGGCAACATGATGTAGAGCTAATGAAATAAAGTTACTTAATGTTGAGACTGAGTACTTATAGAAGGAAGTACAGATGTAGGAGTAAGCTCAGAGTTAAGGAAAGATGAAGGACCTACATCAATAATACATGTTTCAAGTAAGTGATTAGAGCCTTTTTCTATATCTATTTAATCAGAGAAGTGCAGTTAAAACTTGTGTTTCATGCTCATCAAGTTTAAGGCATTCTTAGGCTATTTTTGTAGTTTTAGGGATTGAATAGTGATTTCAATTGCCTTATAATAATATTATATGCATAAGGAGTAGGAATCAATTCATTTCCTCTAAGAAAGTTCTCATTTCTTGTCATTTCCCCAACCATTTATGTTAACAAAAATATGACATGGTTTTAGCAATAACACAATAATCCTAAAAAATTTTTCAAGCGTAAATACCATAACAATTCCATCATAAGATCATAATAGTATCATCATAAAGTTATGCTAACAGGTTTGAGAAAGAAGATTAGCTAACTTGTTGTTACCATTTTGGAGTTGCTTTGTCGATTTTTGAATTTTGGAAGAATAAAGTTAGAGGGACGGTATTGCTTAAGAGTATTAGAATGTGTATTCTAATAGGTAGTATCAAAGTCAGAATACTTTACTTTCAACTTCATGAACTTATCATCTTCCTATAAAAGAGAAGAGTAGAAGGTTAAGATTAAATTGGTATTTTTGAATGTCATTTAAAAGTATGAATTAATGTTTGTAAGGGATTAGGGGAGTTAAATGTTTGATTATTTGTGACCATTTTATTCAAATTGATTATTTGCTCATTAATTGATTTATGCATAATGATGTTATAGAATTGATCTAGAAAGGGTGATTATATTTGCATTAGGCATAGTGGCATGTATAACAACTAAAGGATAAGGAAAATGGTATTATAATAGGTATATGTATGTGTTTTATGATATTATATATAATTAAGTTATATTATAATTATAGTAGTCATAATTTAGTTATTATATTATAATATATAATTATATTATATTATAATTATAGTAGTCATAATTTAGTTATTATATTATAATATAATATAAATTATATTATTATATGTATAATATGATATAAATTATATATGTATAAAATAATATACATAGTGTGCATGAGTGAAGTGGACAATTCTTTGTTACATTAAAAGTGTCCAATTCATATTGCATTGAAAGTATCCAATTTGTTTTGCATTTGAAAGTGTCCAGTGTTTTTTCATTTTCCTAGGTTTATACATGCGAATGAATCACATAATAAAAAGAGGTGATAGTGGGAAAGAAAAGGATAACAATTAAGAAAATAGAGGTGGGATATAATCTACAATGATGGTAAGTGGAGCATAGCGAGAGGAAAGGAGAGGAGTACCTGATAAATAGCTAGACAGATGCAAATAAAGACTTCCAATTTAGGGATTGTATCTCAAATTTAGGGGAAAGTGAGTAAGTAATAGGGGTTTTTAAGTTGGGTTGAAGTTTATAAATTAATAAAAATGAGGATTTGTTTTTATTCAAATTTAGTTTAAGATTGGTTTATATATTATAAACTATCTTACGAGGGGCATTGTATCAACCATAAATTAAATTGATTTTAATTACTTAAATTAATTTAATTAATTAATTTTTATTAATTTTTTTAATAGTTTTGCTAATTAGATGATATTTAATATTCAGGCCATTAATTAATTTAATAAGCCTAAATTAGATGGTTTTTATTAAAATTAAATTGATTTTATTAATTTAATTAAATGATGTTTAGTAAATTAGGCCATTAATTAATTTAAAAAGCTTAATTTCCTAGAAATACATGATGGAGGTAGTTGTTGAGTAATGTACGCTAATGATGGAGGAAGTGAAGGAAGTGGGTACATGAAATAAAGATAGTTATCAATATTTGGAGATGATGTTTTTAAGAAAGGATAAATAGTAAAATAAAAAAGGGAGAAGGAGCAATAATCAACGATCAACAAAATCATTCTAAAGTAAATTTTGTTCTACCATTTATTTTATCCATCTTTTGTTTTATTTTTGGACAATCTTGCTTTAATTTCTGATTGCCCTTTTATTCATTCATAATATATTCTTGTTTAACATGATTTAATTTCATAAGCTTAATTCTCTAGCACGAACGAATCAGAGATCCATAATTTTTTGATTAGAAGTTATAAGGTGTAAATAGTTTAAGAATACTTAAATTCACTGGCATGCTTGCAAATGAAAAATTACATGAATAGAAATATTTTCATAATATTTAAAACAAAAGGTTCAAAAGAATTTTTTTTTTGTAAAAAGTCATTTATACTTTCTGTACATTTGATCAATGCCTTTAATGGTGATGTCAAAGTGTATTTTTTAGCTTGTTAAATCCACAATTTCAAAAAAAAAATTATTTCCTATTATTTATTAAGGTATTACTAATTTTAAATAACTTCTCATCAAATATTTTATTTTTACTAAAATATATCTTGTTCAATTTCTATATTGTAAAATATGATTACTAATCGACGTACTTGTAATTATTTTATATGATAATATACATGAATAACTACTTTATTATTCTATAATATTCTTAATTAGTCACTAAAATAATAATAATAATAATAATAATAATAATAATAATAATAATAAATTGAGATTAATATAATTTTGATTAATAATCATGTATAATCTGAATCAAATTCATAAAAATTTGTTAAAGAAGAGAATATTGCATAGATCTCCTATAAAATCGATATATGAATTAATGTTATAAATGATTTTTATAAATATTTTTATGGTTCCAAAATTAGCCCACAACAAATTTTCAATTCATAATTTTTTATCCTATAAAATACACTTTTGTAAGCATATGAGTGACAATTGTAGTATAAAGGATGTCAATCCCATATATATTGATGTTTTGGTTATAAACTTCAGTTAGTTTTATGTTAACTAGAGATTAAAAACTAATTTTGAAATAAGAAATTAAATGACTTAACTAAACTAATTAAGATAATTACAAAGTAAAATTGAATTAGAGATTTTTCTTTAGCATATTCCAAATTAGGATGAAATATTAAATTTAAATTCAAATGATAATTAATGATAATCATACTTAATTAATGGATAATTAGATGAAAGTGATTAAACTAAAATATCAACAAGCTTATTTCAAAATCAAAATTGCCTATTGAATTAATTAACTACCTACTTTCATAGTAATTATGTCATACCCCACTCCAGGATGGAACATGCTCCCTTAGAATAATGAACAGTCTCCAATACATAGAAACTATTAATTATTCTACAAGGGATGTATTTTTTTTTTACATTAAAAACAAACTTTACATTTGTAAAACTTATAATTGATAAGCATTTGTGATTAGGAATTTAATCAAATG
>CANYBF011971160.1:0-18084 GCA_948192965.1 Dalechampia spathulata
TAAAAGAGTAGTAATAGATAATCTTAAATTACTAATTAAATAGTTATAGAAATACCTCACTATATAAGTTTAATTAATATCACTCGTTGTCAATTATGCGCATGAAAAGTTTTAAATATAAGCTTTTACATAAATCATATAGGCAATTATTTAATATAATAAGAATTTAATGAGTATTAAATATCATTCCAAATAATTTAAGATAAAACTTGATAATACGACATTTAATCCACTATTAAAGTAAAAGATTACTACCTTAAGTAGAAAAAAGGGATCCTATTAATTATATCTTACTAAGGTTGTGTGAACACTCTCATGCTCATAAAAGAATTAAAGCTTCCCATAAAACTATGGGTATGTAATTCCTGCCACAAGGAATATGCATACATAGCAAGTCATTTGGTTCTTCTGTCCATAGTTCACATTAACATTGTATTAAGAGATACCAAAATCTAAATTACAGCATTAATATATTTCAATGTCAACAACTTTACATAGCTACAAACGTCAACATACCTGCCCTATAATCACTATCAAATAAGTATCTCACTAGGTATAATCCACAGTAATTTAACTACCAATAGAACTAGGTAACAACAACAATAAAAATAGCTCGCTACGCTAAATATTAACATACATTGCAATGTTCACAACTGCAATTCCATCCCTCAACTGGAAACCATCAACTCATGCATTAAAAGGACTCACAAAACAAAACATGAAAATATATATATTAAACCCATACACACCCCTATACGTACATCTAAAAATTAACCAATACAATTTTCGTTTCTCTAAGAACCCATCCTTAATCACTATACTGAACCCCTGTAAAAGAAATTTCTAAAGTTCCTACAACAACTCCCTCCATAACAACAAAAACACTCTATTGCAACCTCCCAGCCGTAACAACCATAGCTATCCTCAAAATGAATAACATGCAAACTGCAAGGAGAAGAAGAAGAAGAACTCAGATTAACGTGCAAGCCATATTTCGTAAAACACCAACATATAAGCCTACCTACCTTATGAGAAAAGAATGGACCGACAGCTTCTAAATCCCTCACTAAACCGGCGCAACACATAAGCAAGATAGGCAGTAACAACTCAAAGAACATCAAGAACAGCGGACAAAGAAGAATGCATGTGAAGAAAGCACCCTCCCCTACAAGCGATCCTCATTCCAGTGCAACACATAAAGGATCACGACCCAGCCTCAAAGCAACAAGAAAGACACAAGATCCTCTCCAAAAGTAGTAACATGTAACCGCAAAAGAAGAATAGAAGCCTAATTCACCACCCGATCTCAGCAAAATGACATAGGATCAAGCAAATCACAAGCAGAATTTTCATCCAAAGGAGCGAAGAGAATAGAAGCAACCCCAGAATAATAACACAAAGCCAGTAGATGAATTAAAACTAAATGAATCACCATAAGGACCCTCCTATCAATTGCATGAAAACCGTCATTTCAATCCCCCACCAAAATGATTTTTTTACAATAAAGCAATACATACAATAAATCATTCTATAATTATGTTATATTAATATACATATACGCCCACTTACCCCACACCATTATCTAATATATATATATACATATATATATATAACATACTTTAATGTATACGTATATATATATATATATATATATATATAATTACTAATAACCATATATATTTATCACTTAATAATAATCTTCACCCAATTCTAATGCTATAATTAATATTAATATTCAACTAATTAAAATAATTAAATAATCTATTTAATTCCTTCAACTAAAAATCTAATAATTATGTATATATATCTTGATTAATTAATACTAGTAATAATAAAAATAATAGCACCGCCTTCTAAATAAATAACATACCTACTTAATAAATTAAATGTAATGCCTTGACTAATTATAAAATACCAAATTCATTACATAAATTTTAAGTTAGCAATAATACTTTAAATTAATCAACACATCAACATGATAGACTAAATGTAATGATCCTATAAATTATAATATGCTACATTCATCAACTAATTTCCTAGTCACCAACAACACATTTAGCTTATAAGTTCATCGACTTATATAATCAAGCATTTTAACATCACCATAATAACTGCCTCCATCAATCAATAATTCAAATATCCTAAAATGCAATCTGAAATGTCTAAGTTGTGTGTGTGCGGACGTGACATTGCATCATTATGTTCTTTTTATTGTTTATAAAGATGGAGAAAATGGTTTACATGTTGTTGTTGGGTTGATGATATCTTTATGGTTTCTATGTTTATTTCATATCAAATCTTGAACCATGTTTGTTTTATCAATGTTTTTATGTTGTTTTATGATTTGGACTTAACCTTTTGGCCTTTGTATGTGTGAAGGCCTTAATATGTTGGTATATTTATATGTTAGAACATTATGGATGGCTTATGATATGTGCATATTTTATGGATGATGTTTTATTTTAATGGTTACTTATATTAAGAAGGAGAATTGTTTATCAATATTAAAAAATGGAAGATTGTTAGGTTGCTCAATTTCCTTAATGAATGTTTTTGATGTTAACAAATTTTTCTATCTTTTAAATTCTAGCTTTTTCATGTAATTTCTATTTGAGCAACTTGTGATATAGGTATACCATATATTAGTATAGCCGTACCACCATATGCTATATTACTCAATATGCTTTTGGCTTTTAATTAGTTTTTGTACGGTTGTACCATTTGATATGTACAAGTAAACCATATGCTACTATTTAGAATTGTTGATTTTGGATATCTAGTATTGAAGGTCTCATACAATCGGACCATTAAGTGGTATGGTCATATATGACTAACATACATAAAAAATCTATTATCTTAAAAAACATTGTAATAACTCTAAATGTAACAAATGCTTAGTCTAATGGATTTCTGCTCTTTGTCTAAGGTATTTATTACCTAGATTTACTTTAATCAAGTAACTTGATTTCTCAAATTAATTATACTTTCATTCTCTCTCTATTGATTTTATGATGCTCTATAACTTTGCTTCATTCTTAAATTTACTTTCGGGGGTAGTGAGAGTATTTAATTGAGATTTATTATTGTAAAGCGAGATTGAATCTTGTCAATTTGACTTTGATAGTAAATATTTGAATGTAAGCCTTGAAAATATTAGAGTTTTGATTCTTGTTAAAGAATTAATTTATGTATTCTTGAATCTTTCAATGGAAACCTAAGTTGTTTTCCTTAGATACATGGATATAAGTAAGAGTATGCCAAACTACTATAAATTTGATGTTACAATTTCTGGGATTTCAAAAATTATTATAATTGAACTTTTATATTTATTTTATTTTATATAAAATTAAATAAAATTTATTTTTACAAATTAAAACAATTATTATTTTTTATAAAATTACATTAAAATTAATTTTAATAAATTAAAACTATTACTATTTTTATAAAATTAGATTAAAATTAATTTTTATAAATTAAAATTATTACTATCTTATATAAAATTAGATAAAAGTTTCTTATATATTTTGTTATATATAAATTACATAAAAATTAGGTTTTACACATTAAAATCATTATTACTATTCTATATAAAATTAATTAAAAATATTATTATTTAGTTTTATATTTATTTTATATAAAATTAAGTAAAAATTAATTTTATAAATTAAGTTTATTACTATTTTTTATGATAAAAATTAATTTTTATAAATTAAAATTATTACTATTCTATATAAAATTAGATAAAAATCAATTTTTATAAATCAAAATTAAAATTATTTAATTTTTTATATTTATTTTTGATAGATAAAAATTTTACTATTTATATTTGATTTTAAATTAAATTTTTAGATAAAAATTAACTTTTATATGAAATTAGATAAAAAATTAAAATTACAAAAATTAAAAAAAAGATAACACTGTAAATGATTATATTCATTTACAAAAAATTATAGATTTAAATTTTTTTCAAGTTTTTGTGTAGGACATTAACTTTAAGAGTTGAAATAATTAAGCTTTAATTTTTAATCGTTTGGATTTTATTGAAATATACAAATTTAGAAAGAAATCTAAATCAAAAGTCAAGAAAGGGCGAATTGAACTTTTGTTATAAATCTAGGGCGCAAATTGAACTTTACTCCAAATAAATTCCATTTGAAATTTTTGTAAAAATTTTATAAAAGGAAAAGTTGAGCTCTGTTCTTCTTTTGTTGTCGTTTTCATCACGAAACCTAAGACGTCCTCTCGCAGCTATGGAAACAGCGGCTTAAACCCTTAGCCCGTAACTTCAAAACTGCTCCAGTATTTCATTGCATCGGCAACACTTCGCCGTATATTTGGCTCGTCAACATAATAGTGTAAAGCAATGGATGCTAATCTCAGTTCGCATGAGTTATCCAAGGAATTAGATACCAAAGTAAACAAGTATCTAAGAGGGAAAAGTGTTAATTTAGAGGTAAACCTCATGGCTTCCTTCCCTTGCTAACGATTTTGTTCCTTTTCTTTCTCTTGCGGCTGCTTCATTGTTCGTTCGTTTCTTTTGCAGATTTTGAAGGACAAAAAGCTCAAAGGTCAGCTTTCTGTTAGAGAAGAATTATATGGAAAATCTGCAAAAACTGCTGCTAAGGCAGAGAAGGTTGTTTTCTTCCTTTTTGTATAATTATTCGTTTTTGTAGTTTCTCTCGCTTGTTTGGTTTTGGAACATGTCAAAAGTGACATTTAAATTTACTTACTAGTTTTAAAATGCAAGAATTTTAATTTGATTGAACTCTGTTTAGTCAATTCAAATGTTTGAAAAGCTTATGGGCGTGACATGAAATTTCTTATTGAAAAGAAACATGAAGGAACTTTGGGAAAAAAATGAAGTCATACCATGAGTCACATGATTTGCAAGAACTCAATTCTTGCTTAGAATTTATACCAGACAAGTCCCTGGACAATAAATAATTTTACTCTTAAGAACTGTTTGATTTTATTTTCAAATGTTTTTCAATAAATATTCAATAACAAAGCATATGACCTTCAATTATAATTATGTAGGTTCAGATTCTGTATCTATGTGATTAGAGCACTTCCTTTTCTGAATATATTTATATGTATGTTATTAAAGCACTTCATAATATGTGATCTTTCTATACAGTGGCTCATGGCTAGCTCCGGAGGCTATCTTGAGGCTGAAGGTATTGAAAAGACATGGAGGTTTAGACAGGAGAATATGCTGTCTGAAATTGATATTTCAAGCTCAAGGAACCTTCATGATGTTATCTTACCAGGTTTATGCTTGCTGTAACATTTGCTTTTCCTTTCCTTTTCTGTTTCTTTTTCTTTTGTCTCCTTGCACAATTAGGGTATGCCTGACTCAGAGCAGTTCAGATTATTGAAGGAGTTGATGATAAGCAGGCAAAATTTGTACTAATTTCTGAAAATCTGCAATAATTATCCACTAGCAACGGGAGCCGGACCAGGAAGGGATAATAACTGCGTTTTTGGCAATTCTATGAAATAAATCTTTCCCTTGAAGGGATGAAAATGTGCAGTTGAGAAGTGTCATTATCGTTAAAAATTGCAGCTTTCTTTAACATCAATAATTTGTGAGCTTTGCAGCTCCCCAGTAATTACTTTTTCCTATCAACCTAAATCATCTAAGAAATGAGAAACGAATTAGTGGATTCTAGTAATTCATACCAAACATAGACATGAGAAACAATATGCAGTTGACTGGTGTAATCCATTAGATTCATTGACATGTGTTAGAGAATCCAATAGAGAAAATATTTGAGGAAATTTGGTATATAAGTGGAGTATTTGAACTTGGCATAAGCCAATTGTTGATCTTGTGAGTGAGCTCCAATCTCAATTTATGATTATTGTTGTGAGTTTAGCCCAACACTTAGCTAATAAAGTTTCTACATGTACCACAACTAAAGATGATCAAACGGCCAAATGATCATGGGTTTATGTTCAAAGATCTAGAAATGCACCAATAATGAAATCTATACCCATTTATGAACCTAAAGTCTTTGAGGTTGGCTTACATGTTTGTTATGTGCCTCCATCTTTAGCTAGTGACAATTGATTTATACCAATTACACCTAGGCGAGTGTTTGAAAATCTTATATGTAAATATGTAGGTTAGGTGGTATAACTGTTTAGTAGATTGAGACTTGGTAGAAACCAATTGGTTTTGTGCAAGATGTGTTCCCATCTCATTTATATGACAATCATTATGAATTTGGCCCATGGTTCCTTGGAACATGCACTTATTGGATTGTGGTATAATATAGCTACAAGTTTATATCATTCTTAATATAGGGTACGTATGGGATAGGATTAGTCGGTGCAAAATCTGTTCATGATATGATAATTGAAATTTTTGTATCTTTCAATTGTCATTATATAATTTGCTTTTCACTTTTACAAAAAGAGATTTCAACTTGACTCCCCCTTTTTTTATTAGTTGTTTGAAAAAATCAATATTGAATTCATGTTTGTATATGTATTATGATATTGAGACAATTAACAATTTAGGATTTTTTCCCCATTTTTACTTTAATTCCAATAAAAATTATTGTTTTCAATTCATTTGTTTGGCAATTTATAGAGATTAATAATTTTCAAACCTTAAAAATTATGAAATTTTAAGCCCACTACAGCAGTTTAAACAAAAATACACACTAGAACTAATTAAACAACCAAAAGAAGCTTGCTCAAAAAGAAACCATACCTGAGATAATTATTCATCTTATTGCAAGATTAGCAGTACTGAACCTCCTATCTTGAAAATTTTGAAAAGATGATATGTAAAGAAAAGATGGCGTTTCCAGTGCACATATAAGGAAGAGATGAATTTCCTTCTTGCCTGTTTCTCTTTTATTTTGCAATGCTCCAGAGGGAAGTAACACTTTCTTGACCACATGTGCAGATTTTGGCCCGTACACTCTTGATTTCACTCCAAGTGGAAGGTATATGGCCCTTGCAGGGCGCAAGGGCCACCTGGCAGTTGTAAACATGAACAACATGAGCCTGATTAAAGAGTTGCAGGTACTTGCTGCAAATTTAGATGGTTCTTAATGATATACAATTGATATGTGGATAGGTATATTATTCCAATTGGCATGAAGTTGCTGAGATGATTTTGGATTTTTTCCTACTGGTGAATCTTACTATTTTTATTTTGCTTTGAACTGGAAGCGATGGTGTAGTCAATGAGGTTCTTATGTTTCTTCAGCAGGTTAATTATTTGTTGAATTCACGTGGAAGAATATTTCTGGATAAATATCATAAGATTTTATGAGCTAGATGCCTTTAGTTTTGTATATATTATTAAATATTCTATGACTTGCAAGCTTAACACTGCTCCAAAAACCATAATGGCAAGAAGGTAGGGTACTAGTCCTTTTTTTCAAATGTTATCCCTAAGGATATATGATAATTACAGTTTGTTTAGATGGCAACAAATATACATAAAGGGCCCAAGTGAAAAATATTATGTTTGGCAGGGCGTAAATGCAAATGTTGACAAACAATTTTATTTTGCAACTAGATCTTGATAAATGCATTTTACTCTGGCAAATTTCAATATTTGTTGGCTCTGACATATTAAAATTTCGATGTTGATTTGTTAACTGTATGCTGACATAGCTAACTGTATGAGCATAAGTATTTTTCAGCTCTATCATTTTGAGTAAGCTAAATTCAGTTTGAGATGGATGGTTGAATGGTAGAAACCAGTGCTGGAAACAAAAAAAAAACAAAAGAAAGATGATCTTTTTCCTTGGTTGCTATAGAAATTTTTTGGGAAAACTATGTGCAATACCCCTTCATAATTAAGCACATAAACTTTCAACTTTATTGATGAGGCGCATCCCTCAAATATTTTATGGTGCAATTATTGTCTTTTTTTGGGTTTTTATTTCAGAGTTCAGAGAGGGAAATGAAACATTGCACAAGCACTTTACTGATGCTAGTGCATTTTTAACTTCTGAAGCTGTGTGATCACATACAATTAATTACTTATTCTGGTACAGGTGGTTTATGTTTTGAGCACTTAGTTTCTTTGTAGGATCCTGATGCCAACCGTTCCTTAGGATTAATTTAACCTGTTGTTTGCCTATTAATATTTAGACAGTGTAAGGCAAAGCTTTATCTAGACAATAGCATGAGCTCCAATGCAAACACAATCTAAATTTACAATAGCATGAGCTCCAATGCAAACACAATCTAAATTTACTCAACCATGGTAGTACTCTACCAAAATTTTTGTTTGATTGCAAGTTATGTGTCTCTATAGTTGATAAATAGATAAAATGCTTGGAAAAAAAATGACTTATAAGTAAACTTATCACTGAAATGATTAATAAGGATATTACTTATTTTATTATATAATAAACCATATACATTTAATTTTGTATAATAATTAAATTAAAATTTATTTAAATTAAATTAAAAGATATTCTAATTTCATATTTAATTTAATATACATGTAGTTAATGTGTGCAATATTTTATTAAATTTATGAAAAAAATTCATGAAAGTATATTAAAATAAAATAAAATATTTAATATTTATAAAAAAATATAATTATAATAATCATAAGTTAACATTATAATGTTATTTAATTTATAAAATATTTTAAACCTTTCAAAATTGCTTAATAAATTTATATATTTGAATAAAGTGATAAAATTTTTAAAATATAAATCAAGTGTTTAAAAGGAAGGATAATAATAAAATGTTTGGTCAAACTAACTTATAAGTTAGGTGCTTATAAGCTTCAAAATGAGAAGCTAGTCTCTCCCAACTTATTGTTTTAGCTTATAAGCTCAACTTATAAGCATAACTTATAAGCACAACTTATAAGCATTTAAAATGCTCAAAACAAACGCATCTGGCTTTTTTTTTTTAACTTATAAGCAGGTTTAATCATCTTATAAGCTTAGACAAACACCCTTGAAGATGCTTGACAGTATAAGTAGATATACAGGACCTTTTGATGAAAATGTTCATTGGTATTCTTGTAGAGACCTGCTACCTTGTGAAGTTATTATTAAGCTACGAAACTATTTTGACTCTTCAATCTATTGTTAATATATTTTCAAACTTTACCTTGAAATTGAAATTACCTAAAGTAAAAATGTTAATTAGCGATTATTCAATTTCAATGAGTAGCAAGTGCATCTGGTGGCAGAGTTAGCATACTAGGGATATTGGTCTAACTGCTTCCTAGAAAGTTCTGTAGTTTCAATCAAGCTGAATTTTTTGAAGTATCAGATGATGGGAAATAAATTTGGAAGTTCTTCGTTGTAATACCAAAAAACTATGAAGTCAAATGGACATGGTTCCAAGTGTATTGAGGAGATATATAGTGATAGTTGAATATTTTGTTTATGTTTACTTTTACTATTAGTAACAAAACTGAAGTTCTTTTTATCTCTTGTTATTTTTCATTTTTCTCCCTGTGAATTACTTTTTAAAAGTTTTGCTTTTCCTCAGGTTAGAGAGAAAATACGTGATGTTGTGTTTTTGCACAATGAACTCTTCTTTGCTGCTGCCCAAAAAAAGTATGCCTTTTCCCTCATTTCTCGCTCTATGCCCTGCCCCGGTCTCTCTCTCTCTCTCACACACACAATTTTGTGCTCTCTTTTTCTCTCCCTCTCCCTCTCTCTCACACACACATGTTTATGGTCTCTCTTTCTCACATGCACATGTTTATGATATTTTTATCGATTTCTGTTTGTTAGAGGAGCTTGTTTCAGGAAATGCATTTTTGCTTCCTATCACATGCACTCCCAATGTTATTTCATTTGTATCTTCTATAATACTGAGTCAAGTTAGAATGATTTTCAGTTTCTGCTTTGCAATGTGTAAGGTAAATGATAAGTTGTCATATATATATAAACCTCCCGTGTTATGGCAGGTACCCATACATTTATAACAGGGATGGTGTTGAGCTTCACTGTTTAAAGGTCAGCATGCTCTCTTTGGACAACTTCCTCTCTTATTAACCTGCGGCTAGGCCTTCCAATAATTTGATATGGTCTGCAATATTGCATGAACAGTTAAACCATTTCCATGGTACCATAGAGAATTCTTATGTTCCTACCTGGTATCATCAAGTTTTTGATTTCTTTTCCTGTGTCTGTGGGTGGAAATTCTGTTTTGTTCGTGTCAATCGCATGATCTGTTTCATCTGATACCATAAAAAGCTCCAGCGTGCTCTACTTAAAAATCAGTTGCGCTTAAGTTCAAGCTTGACTCACTTTTAATGCCATCCATAAATTCTGTTAAACTCATTTTATTCAAAAACTAGATATTGATTAAAATAGATTGCAAACTTGACCATGTAAGCATACATAATCAGTACTCAAAATAGAGGGAAGATGATGCATGTATCTCAAGCTGTTGTATTTGTAATATATATTATATTCTTAAATTATGTGGAATTCAAATGCTTAATTAGGTGAGGCCTGTGAGATGTTTCAGTATTATGATGTTCAAACTTCAATTGATCCGTTGTGTTGGGTCTGTTTGCGTTTTCCTGAACAATCTGCTTGCACTCTTCAAACTCACAAGTAGTAGGTTATGAAAAAAGGAACTTTATTAGCTGCACTAGCTCAAGGACTGCTCTCAAGCTATTGTGGATGTAACATATTATATTTTTAAATTATGTTGAATTCAATTGCTCAATTAGGTTAGGCCTGTGCCATGTTCAAGTATTATGATGTGCGAACATCATTGATCAGTTGCTTGGGGTTTTGAACTTGAACTCTGCTCAGTTAAAGTGAGGTTAAGCTGACGTATTTTTCTAGTCAATTTCAAGTAGCTTGACCCATTGACAATGCTAGTTTCCATGAATCATTTGAATAAGTTTATATTATAGCTGTGAGTTTACATTACTACATTTTGAGCTCCTTGTGCTGGTCCTACTTTATGAACTAGAGTATGATAAGAAGACTACATACCAGGAACACTAGGTTCAGGTTTGAGAAAAGAATCACAGGCACGGGTGATTTTTTGGGATTGTTATAATATTTAATGTTAGAATCTAACTAGAAACACGGTTGAAATTTTATTTTGGACCAATACATTACTTTTGCTGGATATATGATGACGTATAATGATCTCACGTCATGCCTTGTGCATCTTCATAGCTGCAAATGATTGTGTATCATTCAGCATTCCATGGTGAATAAGTCATCAGAGTTGAAGTTCCATCAGGTTTTAAGTTAATCTCTGTATTGTTTGGTTCGTATCTTTATCTGGTGCGCGTGGATCATGTAATTATCTCCCAAATGGTGGGCTGTTTTTTTTCCCTCTTTTAACTTTCCAGATCAAAATTCGTTCTGCTTCTTGTACAGGAACATGGTGCAGTGTTGAGGCTTCAGTTTCTGAAAAACCATTTTCTCTTGGCATCAGTAAACAAACTTGGGCAGCTCCGTTATCAAGATGTCACCATGGGTGAGATGATTGGTAACATTCGGACAAATTTAGGCCGTACGGAGGTGATGCAGGTTAATCCCTTCAATGCGGTTGTTGCTTTAGGTCATTCAGGAGGTACAGTGAGCATGTGGAAACCAACCAGTGCAGCACCTTTGGTCAAAATGCTATGTCATCCTGGTCCTGTTGTCGCAATGGCATTCCACCCTAACGGTAATCTAATGGCTACATCTGGAAAGGAAAGGAAAATCAAGATTTGGGACCTCCGAAAATTTGAGGTTCTCCAAACCATACCTGGCCATGCAAAAACCTTGGACTTCAGTCAAAAGGGGTTGCTAGCAACTGGAACAGGATCATTCGTTCAGATCTTAGAAGATTTCACAGTGTCACAGCGTTACACTAGATACATGGAGCACTCAATGGTGAAAGGATTCCAGGTAGGTAAGTTGTTGTTTAGGCCGTATGAAGATGTTCTAGGCATCGGGCATTCTGCTGGATGGTCTTCAATTCTCATTCCTGGATCAGGGGAACCCAACTTCGATACTTGGTTGGCTAACCCTTTTGAAACATCTAAACAGCGAAGGGAAAAGGAAGTCCGCTCTCTTCTTGACAAGCTCCCACCGGAAACAATCATGCTGGATCCTTCAAAGATAGGTACAGTGAGAGCAGCAAAGAGAAGAGACAAGCCAACAAAGCAAGAAATAGCAGCTGAGATGGAAGCTGCTGTAGAAGCAGTGAAGGACATAAAATTTAAAAACAAAAGCAAGGGAAGGAGCAAGGCCAGCAACAAACTGAAGAAGAGAAAGGAGCTGATTGAAAGAGCCAAGAGGCCTTTCTTAGATCAGCAAATGAGAAACGAAGAGAAGTTGGCCGAGAAGAAGCAAAAAATTAGTGAGGATAATGGTGCATTACCGGTGGCATTGCAGAGATTTGCCAACAAAAAGTCTCCAACTTGATTTAGATCACTTATGCCCAATTTTGTCTTTCTAACCAAGTAACATTTTCCAATTGGCTGTCAATTAATTGAACCTTTGGTATCTTATTTAACGAGTGATATTTTATTCCAATGGTTAGCGGTGTTTACCTCATTCTCCTCACGGGAAAAGGTACATTTTTATTCCTAGATCTTTTATGATCACTTATTTTGTGGGGCCTTTTAGGTAGATAGCTGGTGAAGCATTTTTTTTTTGAAGCGCACCGCTTTTTATTTTTTTTTATGAAAATATCGAAAAAAGAAAGTTAAATGTTTAAGAAATTATGTTGGAAAAAAATTATGTTAATAAAAAATGAGATTTTAATGAAAATTTTATTTTAATAGAAAACTTTTTTAGGTCATTTATTTTCTATTTTTAATAAAAACATTGAAAAATTGTAGAATTTATATCCTAAAATTAATAAAATTTTATCTTAAATCTTATTAAATATATAAAAGTAATTTATATATTTATTAAAAAAATTTCACTCTTAATTGCTTGTAATTGTTTAAATCCATTAACATTGACATCATTTTTTTACCTTTCAAAATTTATCCATTTTTAACATTTCAATTTATATTGATAATAATTTCTTTTTCCAATTTTTTTATTTTTTATTGTTCAACGAATTATATATTTACATTAATATAGTTATCATTCTTTTTCATTGCTGTTATAAATCCTTTCCTTATAATTTTTGATTTATTTTTTATTTTCTAAATTAACCCTTTGCATGCTATATCAAGGAATATAAAAATATTTATTAAAATTATATTTATTATTTTAATTTAAGTAACGTGTGTTTTGTTTAAAAAAGATTATTCTTTTTTTTTTCTATCAATATTTCTAACTTCAAATTGTTTTAATTCTATTTTTATTTCTCCATTCTATTTTCTTGATTACAACCGGTCCATGTTTCATGTACCATAATTTTTATTTCAAAATGCTTTTATGAAACACATTCATTTTTAGGAATTCTATTATGGTAAGAGATTACTGAATCAAAGATTATTACGTGCATCATCGAGATAAAGCCTCTACCTTTAATCCAAAGTGATGATCCTTTATTGATATATAAATATATTCACCATTTCATACTATACTCAACTTCTTAACTATAAACGCCTCCACTGAAGGAATAAAGCATAAGAGTCCAAGCATAGCAATCCATAGATAAGATAATCTTGATATCTCAAGTCTAAGGATACTTGCATTACTGATATGATTGAAATTTATATTTCATAGATATATATCAATTATCTATTGATAACCATATTTTTAACCTATATTTTCACTTATTATAATATCCTTTTAAACATAATTTTCATGCTTTTGCCTTCAAACATAAGCATATTCATATAAAAATCATGCTTCATCCTCATTCTGCACTTTGCATTTATCTTATAGCTTATTGCATATATTTTATGCATTTAGTTATACGATTTTGCATGTTAGAGCATTATTTGTTAGTTTCATGCATGCAACTCTTAGTAGATGCTATTTTTCTCATGTAATTCATGTATATTGACTATTTGGATAATGTTTTATAGGATTAGAAGGGTGGGTTATGCATGAAATTTATGTTTCCAAGTATTACGAGTCATGTCATGGCCAACACAACTCGTGTTGGCCTCGAATGGGCATGTATTGATGGGAATTTAATCAATACGAGTCATGTTTGCCTTAAATTTGCATATATTTCATTATACAAGCTTAACATGATTTATGTTAACCTTTTTGACCATGATTTTTCATGCTTTTGATCCTGAATTGAAGCCATTTGATCATTTTTTGAAGGGTCATGATAGCACATATGAAAATACCCTTCCCCTAGAATTTTTATGTGGGATATAGGGTAGAAACTGGGGGTTTATGGGGGATCTATCATTCCACATTGTGTTTTAGGGTTTTACTTTCCAGGTAGTCATAAAAATTAGATTTAGGGTTTATTTTATTCAAATTTCTTCTTATCTTTTGTTGGTCTTTCATATTATAGTTCCTCTTCAAGGAGTTGGGTGGAATTGAAATCGAAGGAGAAGCCAAAGGAAGAGAATCTTGAGGAGAATTTTGAAGACTGAAGATTTCTATCTCATTCCTTTAGCATAAATAATATTTATGATTGTATTACTTTTTATCACCATTTTACTTTACAATTCCTTTTATTTCATTATGCTCTAGCACATTTTGATCATAGGGTTGGAGTTATGTTTTGAACAAAATGATGTTTCCCATTTAGCAATCCAATTCTATTTCTTCATGTTCTTATATTGAGATTATTGTTTATGATGTTTTGCTGATTGAAAAAGGTCCTTTTAACTAGTTGAACATTAATTAGTTGGTTGATTACTTTGAAAGAAGAGTTGATTAAACTGAACAAATATAAGAACATCGATAGGTTAACTACCTAGATGTAGGAGTTAATTTAATTGGAGGCTTGAGTGTAGTAAATGAGCTTAATGACTAAAAGTAACCTAGCAATCATAAAAGTAGATGTTAGCTTGTTTTTAGTAGGTAATCTATCCTTTGAAAGAAGGACTTTTACATATAAATACAGCCTTGATGAATTTCGAACATGATTGACAATGGATTAGTTATTTATGCTCTAATATAATTTCAATCCTATATCATTGTATAATATGTATATTAAACTTGGTTAATTTGCATATTTGTTACTTCTCATAGACGTTAATTAATAACTAAATATATTATTCACCTAAATAATTGATAAAATCAATAGCTAGTACTTAGTCATTTTTGATCCTAAAGAACGATACCCTTAAACTGTCACACCCCGACCCAAGACCCGAGGGATGTCGACATGATCCCGTAGCATAACTATCATTCACCCATCTCAGGAAAACAATAATTAAACTACAAGGGATTTTAACCTTCTAATGCTCGTATAAGAAATCCGAATAAAAAGATATAAAATCAATACAAAACCCTGGATATATAAATACATGGATTCTTATACAATACATTTAGTATACTGCCAATGCTAATACAAAAGGAGCTATGCACAAATATACAAAACTGCAGGAGTCCGTCCCGAAGTCCAAGACGCGAACCAACTGCTGTACCTCTAGCCCCGGTGCTCTCCCTCTGGACTCAGACCTACGTTCATCAAATGATAAACGCTGAGAATAATCTCAATGGTGCTAGGAACACAGAACATATACTACATACACATCCAAAGCATACATCATACAGCCAAGCATACGGCACACAGCCAATCACAGGCACACAGCCCCATACACACGGCATACAGCTTATCACATGGCACTCTCTGCCCTACCAGACATCCATATTGCATCTCACAATAAAGAATGCCCGGTCTAACATCATAACATGCACTCGCCCTCGGTTTGGTGCATCTTGCACTCTTTGCCTGTGCGGGGAGCATCTCACCCCCATATTATCAATTAACACTGGCACCTCTCGCACCAGTAGGAGCATCTCACCCCCTAATTGATAGATACCGGTACCTCTCATACCGCGACACATCGCATCTCAACATATCGCCACCCTTATATCATCCCCTCACCATGCCATGCTATGTCATCATACAATATGCATGAACAAGCCACATATAACAATCCTACAAGTCAAACATCCAATAATCACAAGACACATTCCTTCCCAGAATCTAAAGCCGCAAATACGTTCCTTCTCGGAACCACAAACCTCAATCACAAGCATCAAATGTAAGAACAAGCATAATCATAGGGAATTCGATCCTCAAGCATCAGTTCCAGGCTTACAGAGCCACAGAACCACTAAAACAAGCATAAACTATAAACATCGAG
The DNA here is from genome assembly GCA_948192965.1 of Dalechampia spathulata. Classification (NCBI taxonomy): domain Eukaryota; kingdom Viridiplantae; phylum Streptophyta; class Magnoliopsida; order Malpighiales; family Euphorbiaceae; genus Dalechampia; species Dalechampia spathulata. The sequence goes on from CANYBF011971160.1 coordinate 16,214, forward strand.
CACAAATGATAAACCTCTAGCACAAACCTAGCGAAAGAAGACCGCTAGCTCTAGCCCGTGATTTCGTCTCTAACCCGCTCTAGTCTTAACTCCAAGCTCTCGCCCTATCTCGGTGCTTATGAACTCTCCTCCGGTGGGTTTTCAGGGTTTAGGGAAGTTTAGAAGGGTTTAGGGTAAAGGAAACATAAGAAAAGACTTAGGTTTATCTGCTTAAAAAGCCCATTTTAAGTCGCGTACGGCCGTACCACCGCCCGTACGCCCGTACCAACTCAAAAGCCTGACAAACCCAACTTTCTGCGAGCTGCGGTACGACCGTACCACCCCTTTGGTACGCCCGTACGGCCACCACTCACTTGACAAACCTGAATTCCTGCGAGTTGACGTACGGCCGTACAACCCTTTGGTACGCCCGTACGACCTCCAGGAGCCCTAGCCCCCTCAGCTGTCCTATCTCGTACGGCCGTACTGCCTTCCGTACGCCCGTACCACTCTCCAAACTCCTCTTCTCACACTCAAACGCACTCCCCAACCTCCTGAAATACCTCCTACACAACCCTAACATATACACCCAACACAGATACAAATACACATTACATACATCATCACAACGCACATACACAAGCAGACATACACTGCACATACGCATGCAATCATGTATACATACACGTATACATCCAATCAAGCATACTCAAAATCCTACAAACTCCTAGGGGGTCAAACGTGGATGTAACATAAACTATACTTGTGATTTGTACTCTTATGGTGGCATGAGTTCATACTAAGGATTATAAATTTAAAACTTATTGAAGTCACATGCACATTATTAACATTAACTCATATGCCAACATCCGTATGAAATCTCACTGGTAAGGCTTCTAATGAATGAGAAGTATAACATGTTTACCTTAGATAACTCATGTCATAATGAATGAGAATCACCCTATAATAGAAGTATAACATGTATTGATCTACCTACATTACTAATGTCCAATCTTATTAACACATTGATCAAGGTAATTTAGATATTGAACATTTGCATATAATAAGAATCTCACTTCATAAACTCTTTATGAATTCTCTTGTATTGTTATAATATCATGACTTCATTATTTAGTTTAATACTCCAAGTAAAATAAGTATATAAGATATATTATATTGAAATAATGAATAATGCTTCCTATTATTTAAATATTCAATTACAAAATTACACATAAAACATGATGCTTTAGAGCATACACTAATGAACTTTCACTTGCACTAGAGCTAATCATTCATGAACTTCAACCCCATTGAAGTTACATGACTATCATGCTTGCTCTATGTTGATGCCTTAGTAAGAGGGGGTCCACCACTTAGTGAGAGGGAACTTTGTTAACCTCTATGTCATGCCTTCTATAGTGTAACATGCTCTTGTAGCATGATTACTAACTCTTAACTTTAGAAAGTTGATAATCACCCTACAAGGGATTCAATAACTTAATATGTTAAAATGCAATATATATATATATATTTTACGAGCATAATGATCCACCATCTATAAACATTACATTAAATTATTTATTGATATTATATTATCAGACAAGCATATATTTTTTACACCCTTTTAACATTATTAGCATACACACATTACTTCATTTATTTACATGCAACCCTTGATATGTGCTATTAGGTGTTATGTTTTGATGAATTTTAGGTTGTGTTTAGACATTAATGTGTTATATTTTACTTTGATCATTGTGTTTTTATTAGAATTTGATGTGTGTGCTAAGTGTGTAGTGTTAGGAAGCAAATAAGAAGAAACAAGAAAATTTTATGCATGGAGAAGTAACTCCACGATCGTGGACCTCAACTCCACGATCATGGAAGAGGAG
>CANYBF011971500.1:0-24338 GCA_948192965.1 Dalechampia spathulata
AATGCTTAGAAACATGCATAGATCACTTGGCAGGCAAAACAATTTTGATGACAAACATACGCGATGGAGGATGATCATGTGCGATCGCATATGATATGGACATGATCATATGCGAACGCATATGATAGAGTGCATGCAAAATGAAGCAAACTTAAAACAATTAAAACATGCCAAAACAACGCGGGAATCATTAAAAACAAATCAGTTTTCAATTATATTTATGCATAAACATCATAAACAATACAAAATAGCAATTTAAATCATGTTATGACAATTAAATAATGCAAAATCAATAAAAAAGGAATTGATTTACCTCTTGTAGATTCTCCAAAACGTTAGGGAGTGAGAGTGGCGATCCAAATCCGATCCAAATCCAAGTTTAGGGTGTTAAAACGCCTAGTTCTAATTGATTTAGTGCGTTTTAATTGATCCTAGAGGCTTAGATTGATTAAAATTGTGTTTCGAAATGTCAAATCACGTTTTGAGTCACTGACAGCTGCCTAGGGATTAGGGTTTTTGCTAAAAATCCCGGTCCTTAAGCCAAATGGCATATTAGGGTTTAATTAAGTCTGCCCTCGGGAACATATGCGAACGCACATGTTATGTATTGAAACATATGCGATCGCACATGATCATATGCGGCGTGTAATGGGACATATGCGATCGCACATCCTCCCAAAAATGCTAAATGAAACCCTAAACGGGCCTAACCCGGTCTGAAAGGACCCAGAACGGTCCGAAAGAACCCTAAATGGCCCAGAATCAACTCGGAATCGATCCGAATCAAAGCCGGTCCAAAATTAGGGTGCGACATTCACCCTGATCCAATAGTTGATCATCCTGATTTTGTAGTTGACCACTTAATCAAGTAGCGATCATGAGATCAAGCATTTGACCCTTAAACCCTAATAGTAAGCATCTAAACTCAAGTTTCATATGATTTTTTAGCCTCCCAGCAAAGCCATCGGTCCCATAATTGACCTGATCAGCATTGATCACTTTGCCTAAGCACCATGCTCCTAATGGTAGAATTGGATTGGAAGCCTCAGCATAAGCACTATCTGATCAACATTTATCATCTCACCTGAGCATCAGGCTCCCAGTGTTGGACTTAGGTTGTAAGCCTCAACATGAGCACTATATGATTAGCATTGATCATCTTGTCTGAGTGCCAGGCTCCCAGTGGTAGTATTGGGTATTTTCTTCTCCTTAATTGGGTTGTAAGCTTAAGCATGAGCATCCAATCAGCATTGATCATCTCACTCCAGTACCAGGCTTCCAGTGGAAGAATTAGGTTTCAAGCCTTAGTATGAGCATCCGATCAGCATTCATCATCTCATCCAAGCACCCAGCTTCTAATGGTAGAATTAGGTTTCAAGCCTCAACATGAGCACCCAATCAGCAATGATCATCTCACCTGAGCACCAGGCTCCTAATGAGTTATGTTTCTTTCCTAGCGGAATTGTAAGCCTCAATGTGAGCATATGATCAACATTGATCACCTTGCCCAAGCATTAGGCTCCCAATGGTTATATTGGATTACATGTTTCTCCCTATGGAGTTGTAAGCCTCATCACAAGTGTTGCAGTTGGTTTCTCCCAAGTGGATCATATTTTCTTCCTCAATTGAGACATAAGCCTCAGCATGAGCATCTTGATCAAGTTTTCTCTAGTGGATCACTTTTATATCCCCAGTGGATCTTGATTTTCTCCTGTAGAGTGGCAAGCCTCAGTACTAGCATTTTGCAAGCATCAATACGAGCATTAACACAAGCATTAGTTAAGTATTTCCCTTGCCTTAGGTAAAAAATCATGTGGTGATTAGGTCTTACTTTGATAACTTTTGCCTGTATCACCTCAAAATGATCCTAATCAAGGAGTAAACTATTGACCTTGACTTTTCACCCGTGTACTACAACTTTGAGTTTTCTTTGATTCGGCTTGGTACAAGTACCCAATGTTTACCCCAATTTGCACACATGCCTTAAAGCCTTCCCTAAGTATTTTGGACATGCGGAGCATGTTACATTTTACTTATGGAAGGTGGAGCACATAGCATGCATTTTTATGATATATGGAGCATATAGTGTTACATGCTACATATGTTCTAAAAATATATTCATGGTTGGCAGCTTTTTCTCGAGCAAATCTAATATGCTCCATATGGTACCAAGCATTTACCCCCCAAATGATGCTTGTTTGACCTACGATGCAATCCCAATACACTCATATTGGGTGGCATACATAGGTTGAAAATGTATCATGTTGAGCATTTATTGCTATATACTGCATATATAGCCTTTTTCTAGGCTATATGTTACGTAATGGCTCAAACATTTCCAAAATCTCATATTGCTAATGTGTTTTCCTTAATCCTATGACTCTTACCTATAAATACAAGCCTTATATTTATAGAAAGGAGGTCTAAAATTAATAAAAGTTGCCAAAACTCTATCAAATTGCATTCTTACTTAATTAAGCCCTTAATTAAGTAATTAATTTAGGATTAAAGACTAATTAATCATACTTAAATCCCTAATCATGTTTAGAATTAAGATCTCAGAAGCTAATCCTGCTTTAGTGAGTTGAATACCTATTCTTTTCTCCTTTTATCCTTAATTTCATTGTGGGTTTGTGATTTTTGGCTTTATTTTGATGATTGGCTTCAATTATGAGTGATATAATGATCTTCAATGCTTGTTCATGCCTTTAACAATCTGCTATGGTTGTAAATTTGCTAAGATTTGCAATTTAATTCATGTTTTAACCTTAAAACTCATTTTTCTTCATTCTATGCATGCTACATACTACGTACAAGGTACTATATGCACTATATATGAGCTTTATGTGGCGCACATCCACCTGCATGCTACACACATTGATGTTTATTTTCCAGAAATTCCTATTTTTCATTCATTTTTCACTTGTTTTCTGATTTTCATTGATGTTTTCAATAGTATTAGAGCCTTCACTATAGCCTTAATGATCTAAATCCATCATACATTGATTCAACATTCTTAATTTTGGTTTCAAAATTAATTTTCTCAAGTTAAATGGCTATTTAATTTGTTAATTTGATGTTGATGATATGATTGGCTTTGATTGGTTGTGTTTTGCTATCTCTAATTGACATTTGAATGATGTTAAAGCCTTCCAATCAAGTTGCCCATGATCAATTTGTTGAGTTTGTGATTAAATCACTGTTGTTTTACTTAATTTCTTAATTAATGCTATTTTAATTATGATGTTGCTTGTCGCTTGACATGTATAGCCTAATTAGATGTTGATTTATTTCTAAGTGATGCTTCATGTGATCTTAGAATCTTCTGATTATGTTATTGATTGATTTTGCCTAAGATTGATTATTTTTACTTGATTTTCATGATTTGACTCATGTTTATTCCTATTTTCATGATTGTTATCATTTCATTCATCAAAATTTAGCCCTTAATTTAGGCCATTATTAATATTTTTCATTCATGTTACTATGCTCGTTTTATCATTATTATATGATGTATATTATACCATGTCATCTTACATGTCATGCTTATGTCATGTCATCTCACATGTCATGTCTATGTCATGTCATCTCATATGTCATGCCTATGCCATGTCATGCTTATATCATGTCATCTCATATGTCATGCTTATGTCATGTCATCTCACATGTCATGCTTATGCCATGTTATCTTACATATCATGCCAATGTCATATCATTTCATACGTCATGTTTATGTCATGCATATATCATGTCATATCACATGTCATATTTATGCTATGTCATCTTACATGTCATACCTATGCCATGTTTCATGCCATGATTGCTACATCATGATGTCATGCCATAATTTTCATATCATACTTGTTATGCTATATCTGCCATGATTATTGTTATGTTATTCCCCGTTCTGTGCTTATGAATGCTCTCCTGCCTATAGTAATTAACTCAATTAAAATTGTAAAATAAAACTTGAAACACTAAAGAAATAGATATTCACCACCAGAACCTATCTCTGAAGGGTTTGACTTAGCACTCATGTTATAGGTCGGTTAAACCAAACCTGAAACCATCTGGTAGCTGCCCCATCTTATGACTCTTTTAAGTATATCTCATTCCTTGAGGTTGTCACACCCACACTCATAGCATCCTTTATATGCTTGCATTTTATGCATGTGTTATAATGAAGGAATGATGAAATTATGAAATGCATGGTAATGTTATGATTATGAATACTTTGAATTGATTTATGTGCTATTAAATTGCCTTAAGATGTGCGTTGAAAGTGGTTATGCGCATGGTCTTTAATAATGTTCAATTGTTGAATTGAGATGAAGAATATGTCATCTTGATATGCTAGACATGTTATTGTATATGAATGCACATGATAAAATGCATGAAAGGAAGTGGTGGTGAAGTTAGAATTAAGTAAATGTTAAGAATCAATTTAAGACATAAATGTCATTTTATGAAAAGAGAGTGGTAATTTTGGAAACTAAAAATATTTATGTATGTGTATACTTATGTGCATGTGTGCATGTATGACATGTATGTTATGTATGATAATGGTATGAAATTAGGTAGAAAGTAATTAATTAAAGGAGTAAGAATCCAATTGGAGTAAGGAATTTATTATATGTTGACAAGTGTCAACATACAATTGGCTCTTTAAAATTTTTTAAAATAATAAAAAAAATCATAAATAGGAAATAAGAGAAAGGAAAAGGGGATTTACCATTCTAAAACTCTAAACATATGTTCACTTCTTCTTCCTCCCCTTCTTACACTTCAAACTTAAAGAAAATCCTAAACCTACTGTAATTTTTCATGGAAATTATATATATAAGGGGTTCTCAAGCTTGTTCTCTTCATATGTGTGCTTATTACTTCATATTCATTCATATAATTGATTTATGGAGCATTTAGGGTTTCTACTAGCATGAAGAATTTGAAGTAAATGAAGGAAAAATGATGAATTTGATGGAATACGTGCTTAAGCATGCTTAACATGCTATCTTGGTGCAACCAAAATGAAGTTGTGTATGCATATGCATTTTCATACAAACCATAGCTTGTATATGATGTAATTAACTCTTAATTTGTTGTGCTATGTGTGAATGATGAATATGGGGTGATGAAATGTGTTAAAAGAGATGAAAAGGGTGAAGGAAAGTGGAAGAAGAGTAGTGATTATGAATGGGATATTTGCTGCCTTATTTTGGAAGAATAAGTTCCTTGTAGTATAAGAGGAAAACATTATGTTTTAGCCTGATTTTATAGATGACATGCTTAAATTATGTGTTGGGATGTTTCTCGTGCAATTTTAGTGCAAATGGAAGGGAATTAGAATGTCAAATTTGCATTAGAAATGAAATGGATCAAAGAAGAGAGTGTTTGAAAAGTTGCAACCCAAAATTATCATTTTTTGTATTTAGCCTTTAAAAACTGGTATGAATGAATAGCTTATAAGCATGAATGTATGTAAGATGGAATAAGGTGTTAAAATGAAGAAATTGGCATTTGGTTACATGAAAAACGAAACAGAACCTTAAATATGCAAACCCATATTTTTGCCTCAGGAAAAATTTTGACCCGGTTTCGAAATGACTTCTGGAGGCCTTAACGTTGTCCAAAAATTTTGTGCAAGTACTCAAATTAAAGCTTATTGAGTATAGTTTCTTATAGTACCTTGATAATTTAAAAACAAAAAGTATAAGGTAGCTAAAAAGGAGAATCCATTCTCAAGGGTTCTTGATAAGAAACTAAAATGAAAGATTTTATAAAGTGTATTTGCATACTATATTTTTCTATGGTTTAGAACTTTGTTTGCATGGTTTATTGCCTTGATTTATACATTGATTGAAGGCCTAAATGTAAATATTCTTCATGGTTTATAATGAATCCTATAAGGTCTCTAAAAGGATGAAGCAAAGTAAGGTAAAAGTAAAAGGAAGAGTAAAGCAAAAATTGACCAAATGAATAGTACCATATACAAAATGAATAGTGTATTGCCTTACATGTTTTGACCACTTAAGGGAAACATGTTTCAAGCTTTCAAAATTTAAGCTATACCCTTTCAAACCCTACTACTCAATCTTATATACTTATAAACATATTTAAAGGTATAAAAGGGGTTAGATGTGATATGTTGAATTATGAATTTCCTTGGTAATTTATGTGTGCCGAAATGGTTAAAATCTATGATCATTATCATTGTTGTGTGCTATATAACGAGATGGATTCATGTTTACCTATTCATCATGAATTAATGTGAAACTATGATAATTGTTATGAATGGATTGGAATGTCTTAAGGTACTATATTACTTGATTAAAATGAATGGCTTTACTAAATGGGATGTGAAATGGTAATTATATAGGTACAACTGAAGAGACACATACTACTCCTCGAGCACACGATAGGGGTAACACTACCATAGGTTTGTGCTTTTCACTTATGACCTTATGTAAGGTCTTGAAATGATGTTTTATGCTTAAATGCTTATACTACCGGTAGAATGATTTTATATAGTCAATGTTCTCATATGATCAACATTGTACATGATCATTTACGCATCATTCATATATCATGTCATGAACCATACAAGCATAAGGGCATATTCATGGTATGTCATAAAGAAGTTATAAAGCGGAAAGGAAAAGAAAGAGATATTTACAAAGTTATATGCTATTAACGTACTAGGTCATACAGATGATGGATTCCCTTGAGGAATCATACAGTTTATTTCTTATGGAACCACCAATTGATGATGGGTTCACAGAACCATATAGATATTATATGTTCTTATGGGAATGAGTACCGATACATACAGGACCCAGTACAAATTATGCATAATTATGAATGTAAAACATGGTTGCATTCTTACAGATGTTACAAAAAAAGAGAGGGAGAATGCAAAGCATGATTGCATTCTCATTTACATACATTGACATGTACTATTCATGAAAGTACACATATGGTTAATGATGTGCTATGATAATAGTGCTATTATATAGATGTATATACTATGATGCTATTATATCCAGAATGGTTACAGGAAAGTTACAGGGATACTTACACAGTATTTATTCCTATCTTTACATCGTATATAAATTATTATAGATATGGAACAATATAAAATGTTACAGTATGATACAAGTATGATGATAGACAAATGTTGAACTTGAAATGGCTTTATCCTGATTCTTTTAATATATAATTATGTCATGTACATATTTTTATAGCACCACTAAGTTGTACACTCAACATTTATCATTTTATGAACGCAGGATCGGGACCTACTGGTGAGCATACAAATAGTTGATCTATGATTAGTTGGGGTCATATTTTGGAGGAAATCTCACTCTCGAAGTGGTATTGGATGCATGTAACATACTTTGGACAGTTTTACATTGTGTAGCTCTTTTGTTAATCATAATAGCAGTAGCCTCCTTGTGGTGAAACCCTGATGCAGGAATCATAATACCATGATACTCTATCATATTATATATATATATATGATGTAGTGAATGATTATATAATGTTATATCCCTGATAGATAACATACAATGAATGATATATGTATGTGATGTGTTACATAATATTATGAGATGTAATAAGATATTTGAAAACAAACAAATAAAATGTTCAGGTTATGTTCTAATAATTGTAAGCAAACATTATATTGCAAAAGAAAATTTTCACCACCGGGACTCAATGAACAGTAACTTATGAATAGTGCTTAATGAATAATAACTTATGAATAGTGCTTGATAAATAGTACTCATAAAAAAATGTATGCATCCCTTGTAGGATAATTGTTGATTTTCATGCTTAAGAGATTATTAGTTATTCTATGAGAGCATGTTACACCGGGGGTATAGGTGTGATATGTTTTAATGGTATCAAAGCTAAGGTTAGCTCGACTTATAGACAATGCATGATATGACTACTGCCTATGATTAATAAGCTACATAATAGGAGTATTGTTAGTCCTTACTGCTGCTAACCATTATGATCCATGTTTATGTGTTACAGATTTGTTATAATGACAGACCGAGCAGTTATTGTCAGAGAGGAAGGTGGGGGTAATTTTAATCCTCAAGAGGGTACATCAGAAGCCAGAGATAGAGTAGAGGTTCAATAAGAACAGGGAGGACATGGAGAGCCGAGTGAGAGGGTGCCTCCAATTGATCAAGCTTATGCTTCAGTGGTAGATCCTATGGCTACTTAGTTTGCTCAGTTTCTCCACTATTTACAAACACAAGGTTAGACTCCCCCTACAGCTCCAGCTCCACCTTTAGTAGAACCTAGGGAGGAATACAAGATGGACTTTAAGAAATTAAGATCATATAGAGCTATAAATTTTGCTAGGACTACTGATCCGTATGTTACAGAGATATGGTTAGAGCATACTAAGAGAGTCCTCAGTCAGTTAAAATGCCTAGATGCGTTAAAATTTGAGTATGCTATTTTGTTGTTGCAAGATGATGCATATGAATGGTGGAAGACCATTCCTCAGAGCATGGCAGACCCTCCTGTATTGACTTAGGATGATTTTCAGAGGGAGTTCAACCAAAAGTATGTACCATCTGCCTATACAGATCAGAAGTTACATGAGTTCCTCGGCTTAAGGCAGGGAAATATGTTAGTTGTTGAATATGAAAGAGAGTTCATAAGATTGGCTTATTATGCTACCAATGTTTTGACTACGGGCCAAGAAAGATGTAAAAGGTTTAAGCAGGGCTTGGACCCTCGGATCAGGACATTGGTTTAGGAATTCAATTATGAGGATTTTTCAGCCTTGATGGCTAATGCACTTAATCAAGAGTGCACTTTACAGGAGGAAAGTACCCGTTATGGACCATTGAGAAGACCATTCAAAGGGTCTAGTTTCTCATCGGGAGGATAAAAAAGGGGCAAGTTTAAAGGTTCATTTTTCTCATGTTTAGCTAGTTCTAAACCATCGATGTTTAGACGGGCACAGAGTGAGAGATCTACAAGCCATAGTGGTAGTTCAGGTGCTACACCAAGTTTATGTCACTCTTGTGATTGAGTATATTATGGTGCATGCCATATAGGTACAGATTTATGCTATAGATATGGTGGTACCGGTCATTTTACTAGGTAGTGTCTAGTACGTCATGATATGCCAGTGCACACAGTTTTCAAAGGTGGGTCATACCAGCAAAACCGAACTCCTAAATATGTTCCTGGAGTGTCCTAGAGCACTGATACAGGTAGAGGCAGAGGTGAAGGCTGTAATGGTGGAGGTCATGGTACTAGTTAGGGGTCTTTGAACCAGTTTGTTAGGGCTCCTGCTAGAGTCTATAATTTTGTACAAAGACACAATTAGCATGCCTCTGATGTAATTCTTGGTAACGTTCTTATTTTTGATCATGATACATTAGTATTGTTTGACCCTGGTTCTTTACATTCATACATAAACATGGAATTTACTTAACTGCTTAACATATCATGTGAGGGGTTTGGCTATGATATAGTAGTTTCCAGTCTATTAGGGAAAGACATGATAGTAAACAGGGTTTATCGATAATGTCCATTGGTCATTCATGATATGTGCTTCCTATCTGACTTGGTGGAGATGCCTTTTCAAGAGCATGATATTATACTAGGTATGGCTTGGATATCAAAGTATCGGGCAGTGATGGATTGCAAATAGAAAATAGTGACACTTTAGCATCCAGAGCATGCTACACTACAAATACAAGGGAATGAGCCATCAGTGACTGCTAGGTTGATTTCTAGCACATGTCACATATATGAGACAGAAAGGAACGCAGATCTCAGGGATACCAATAGTGTGTGATTTTCCAGATGTGTTTCCAGATGATTTACCTGGGTTGCCACTGGAATGAGAGGTTGAGTTTGAGACAGAGGTGTTACCAGGTACCGAGCCTATTTTTATTACACCTTACTGGATGGCGCCAATATAATTGAAAGAGTTGAAGGTGCAGTTACAAGAGTTACTAGATAAAGGTTTTATCAGACCACGTGTATCACCATGGGGCGCACCTATGTTGTTCATAAAGAAAAAGGGTGGCACTATGAGATTATGCATTGACTATAGGCAGTTGAATAAAGTGACAATCAAGAATAGGTATCCTTTAGCTCACATTGATGTCTTATTTGATCAATTAAAGGATGCAGCTATGTTTTCCTAGATAGACTTGAGATCTGGTTATCATCAACTTTGGGTTAAAGAAAGTAGCATATCAAAGACAGCCTTTAGAACTTGCTATGGTCATTAGGAGTTCCTGGTGATGCCATTTGGGTTGATAAATGCACTAGTAGCATTCATGGCTTTAATAAATATGGTTTTTAAAGATTATCTAGACTAGTTTATTGTTATGTTCATTAATGATATTTTGGTCTATTCAAAGACTCGAGAAGATCATGATAGACATCTAAGACTGGTATTGCAAAGGCTGCAAGAAAAGCAATTATATGGCAAGTTATCCAAATATGATTTCTGGTTAGAATAGGTGGCATTTCTAGGACATTTTATCTCAGCTGAAGGCATTAGAGTAGACCCGATTACTACAGAAGGATGTTCCTTTTATTTGATAGAGAAATGTCATAGGAGTTTTGATAGATTCAAAGAGTGTTTGACTCAAGCCCTAGTTCTGACATTACCCATTCCAGGTAAAGAATATGTGCTATACAGTGATACTTCATTAAACAGGTTTGTTCTTATGCAAGATCAAAAGGTAATTGCTTATGCCTCGAGACAGTTGAAGCCACATGAGAAGAATTACCCTACCCATGACCTAGAATTGGCAGCAATTGTATTTTCATTAAAGATCTGATGACATTATTTATATGGTGAGAAATGTTATATTTATGCTGATCATAAGAGTTTGAAGTATCTGGGTATGTAGAAGGAATTAAATTTAAGGCAAAGATAATGGATTGAGCTAATCAAAGATTATGACTGTATAATTAATTATCACCCAGGGAAAGCTAATTCAATGGCAAATGCATTAAGCAGGAAGACGTTCGCCAGATTAAGACAGTCATCAATGATACAGGTGAAGACAATTGAATTTCTTATTAACAATGCAACCCAATTGCATTTTAGCATAATTGCAGTTACAGGTGAAACCAATGTTAATAGAGCAAATTAAAAAGAGTGTAGTGAATGATGAAGAATATCAAAAATAGTTGAAAAAGGTCTAGACAAGTAATACGACACTCTTTACATTGGATAATGATCATATTTTGAAACATGGGACACGATTGTATATCTCTCCTGATGAAGACTTGAAAAGATAAATCGTAAAAGAAGCACACAATTTGAAGTATTCATATCACCCTGAAAGTACAAATATGTATAGGGATTTGAAATAGCATTACTAGTGGGTTGGTATGAAGAATGACATAGCAGATTATGTTGCTAAATGTTTGGTGTGTCAATGGGTAAAAGCTGAACATCAAGTACCAGCATGGTTACTTAATCCACTACCTATACCAGAATGGAAATGGGATTATGTAACGATGGATTTTATCATAAGGCTACCATTGATGCAAGCTAAACATGATGCTGTATGGGTGATAGTGGATAGATTGACAAAAATAACTCATTTTATACCGGTGTGTATGGACTATAGTTTGGAGAGATTATCTGAGTTATATATTAAAGAGGTTATCCGATTATATGGGGTTCCATCATTTATTGTATCAGATAGAGATTCATGGTTTACATCACGATTTTGGGGTAGTTTTCAGAGAGACTTGGGTACTAAGGTACATTTTAGTACTACTTTTCATCCCTAAATAGATGGCCAATCAGAGAGAGTTATACAGATTTTAGAAGATATGTTGCAAGCATATGTTCTTGACTAGGAAGGTAGTTGGGATAGATATTTACCATTGATAGAATTTGCTTATAATAATAGCTACCAATCCAGTATACAAATGGCTCCTTATGAAGCATTATATGGTTGACGATGTAGAACTCCATTACAATGGGATGAGGTTGGTGAATGAAGATTAATTGGTCCCAAGTTAGTGCAACAGGCAGAAGAGTAAATAAAATTGATCAAAAGCATATTAAAAGTGACATCTGATAGATAGAAATTGTATTTGGATTCAAAAAGAAGAAACATAGAGTATAATGTCAGGGATAAAGTATTTTTAAAAGTATCTCTATGGAAGAGAATCATGAGATTCGACCAAAAGGGTAAACTGAGTCCTCGTTTTATTGGGCCGTATGAGATTTTAGAGAGAGTGGGACCATTGGCTTATAAGTTAGCTTTGCTTTTGAAGTTGGATAGAATCCATAATGTATTTCATGTATCTATGTTAAGGAGGTATAGGTCAGATCCATCGCATGTTCTTCTTATGGAATCTATAGAGATACAATCTGATTTATCTTACAGTGAGGAGCCAATACAGATTTTGGCCAGAGAAGTCAAAAAGTTAAGGAATAAACAGATACCACTGGTAAAGGTACTATGGAACCATCATTCAGGGCAGAATGCCACTTGAGAACAAGAATTGATTATGAGATAGCAATATCCTCATTTATTCTCCAGTAAATCAAGTTAGAATTTCGAGTCAAAATTCTTTTTAGGGTGAGAGAGTTGTCACACTCATACTCATAGAATCCTTTGTGTGCTTGCATTTTATGCATATGTTATAATGAAGGAATGATGAAAGTATGAAATGCATGGTAATGATGATTATGAATACTTTGAATTGATATATGTGCCATTAAATTGCGTTAAGATGTGCATTGGAAGTGGTTATGTGCATGGTCTTTAATAATGTTCAATTATTGAATTAAGACGTAGAATGTGATGTCTTGGCATGCTAGACATGTTATTGTATATAAATGCACATGATAAAATGCATGAAAGGAAGTGGTGGTGAAGTGAGAATTAAGTAAATGTTAAGAATCAATTTAGGACATAAATGTCATTTATGAAAAGAGAGGGGTAATTTTAGAAAGTAAAAATATTTATGTATGTGTATACTTATGTGCATGTGTACATGTATGACATGTATGTTATGTATGATAATGGTATGAAATTAGGTAGAAAGTAATTAATTAAAGGAGTAAGAATCCAATTGGAGTAAGGAATTTATTATATGTTAACAAGTGTCAACATATGATTGGCTCTTTCTTTAAAATTTTTAAAAATAATAAAATAAATCATAAATAGGAAATAAGAGAAGGGAAAAGGGGATTTACCATTCCAAAACTCTAAACATACGTTCACTTCTTCTTCCTTCCCTTCTTACACTTCAAACTTTAAAAAAATCATAAACTTAAGGTAATTTTTCATGGAAATTATATATGTAAGAGGTTCTCATGCTTGTTCTCTTCATACGTATGCTTATTACTTCATATTCTTTGATATAATTAATGTATGGAGCATTTAGGGTTTCTGATAGCATGAAAAATTTGAAGTAAATGAAGGAAAAAATGATGAATTTGATGAAATATGTGCTTAAGCATGCTTAACATGCTATCTTGGTGTAATTGAAATGAAGTTGTGTATGTATATGCATTTTCATACAAACCGTAGCTTGTATATGATGTAATTAACTCTTCATTTGTTTTTCTATATGTGAATTATGAATATGGGGCAATTAAATGTGTTAAAATAGATGAAAAGGGTGAAGGAAAGTAGAAGAAGAGTAATGATTGTAAATGGGATGTTTGCTGCCTTATTTTGGAAGCATGAGGTCCTTATAGTATAAGGGGATAACATTGTGTTTTGGCCTGATTTTTATGGATGACATGCTTAAATTATGTTTTGGGATGTTTATTGTGCAATTTGAGTGCAAAATGGAAGGGAATTAGAATATCAAATTTGCATTAGAAATGAAATGGTACAAAGAAGAGAGTATTTAAAAAGTTGCTGCCCAAAATTATCATTTTTTGTATTTGGCCTTTAACAATTGGTATGAATGAATATATTATAATAATTTATGAATTTAAGATGGAATAAGGTGTTAAAATGAAGAAGTTGGCATTTGGTTACATGAAAAACAAAATAGAACCTTAAGTATGCAAACCCAGATTTTTGCCTCGACAGAAAGTTTGACTTGGTTTAGAAATGACTTTTGGAGGCCTTAACGTTATCCAAAAATTTTGTGTAAGTACTCAAATTAAAGCTTATTAAGTCTAGTTTCCTATGGTACCTATTTATTTTAAAAAACAAAGTATAAGGTAGTCAAAAAGGGGACGCCATCCTCAGGGGTGCCTGATAAGAAACTAAAATGAAAGGTTTTGTAAAGTGTATTTGGATACTATATTTTTCTATGGTTTAGGACTTTTTTTGCATGGTTTGTTGCCTTGATTTATACATAGATTGAAGTCCAAAATGTAAATGTTATTCATGGTTTATAATGAATCCTATAAGGTCTCTAAAAGGATGAAGCAAAGTAAGGTAGAAGTAAAAGGAAGAGTAAAGTAAAAATTGACCAACTAAATAGTGTATTGCCTTACATGTTTTGACCACTTAAGGGAAACATGTTTCAAACTTTCAAACTTTAAGCTATACCCTTTCAAACCCTACTACTTAATCTTATATATTTATAAACCCATTTAAAGGTATACAAGGGGCTAGATGTGATATGTTGAATTATGAATTTCCTTGGTAATTTATGCGTGCCGAAATGGTTAAAATCTATGATCACTATCATTGTTATGTGATATATAATGGGATGGATTCATGTTTACCTATTCATCATGAATCAATGTGAAACTATGGTAAATGTTATGAATGGATTGGAATGTCTTAAGGTACTATATTACTTGACTGAAATGAATGGCTTTACTAAATGTGATGTGAAATGGTAATTATATAGGTACGACCGAAGAGATACATACTACTCCTTGAGCACATGATAAGGGTAACATTACCACGGGTTTGTACTTTTCACTTCATGACCTTATGTAAGGTCTTGAAATGATGTTTTATGCTTAAATGCTTATAGTACCAGTAGAATGATTTTATATAGTCAATGTTCTCATATGATTAACATTATACACGATCAATTAAGCATCATTCATATATCATGTCATGAACCATACAAGCATAAAGGCATATTCATGGCATGTCATACAGAAGTTATAAGGTGAAAAGGAAAAGAAAGAGATATTTATAGAGCTATATGCTATTAACGTACTGGGTCATACAGATGATGGATTCCCTTGAGGAATCATACAGTTTGTTCCTTATGGAACAACCGATTGATGATAGGGTCATAGAACCATATAGATATTATATGTTCCTACGGGAATGAGTACCGGTACATATAGGATCAAGTACAAATTGTGCATAATTATGAATGCAGAACATGGTTGCATTCTTACAGATGTTACAAAAAAAAGAGAGGGAGAATGCAAAGCATGATTGCATTCTCATTTACATACATTGACATGTACTATTCATGAAAGTACACATATGGTTAATGATGTGCCATGATAATAGTGCTATTATATAGATGTATATACTATGATGCTGTTATATCCAGAATGGTTATAGGAAAGTTATAGGGATACTTACACAGTATTTATTCCTATCTTTACATCGTATATAAATTATTATAGATATGGAACAATATAAAATGTTACAGTTTGATGCAAGTATGATGATATATGAATGTTGAACTTGAAATGGCTTTATCCTAATTCTTATAATATATGATTATGTCATGTACATATTTTTATAGCACCACTGAGTTGTACACTCAGCGTTAATCATTTGATGAACGCAGGATCGGGACCTACTCATTAGTATACAGATAGTTGATCTATGGTTAGTTGGGGGTTAGATTTTGGAGGAAATCTTACTCTTAAAGTGGTATTGGATGCATGTAACATACTCTGGATAGTTTTACATTGTGTAGCTCTTTTGTTAATCATAATGGCAGTAGCCTCCTTGTGGTGAAACCCTTATGCAGGAACCACAATACCATGATACTCTATCATATTATATATACATATGATGTAGTGAATGATTATATAATGTTATATACCCGATAGATAACATACGATGAATGATATATGTATGTGATGTGTTACATAATATTATGAGATGATATTGTAAGCAGACATTATACTGCAAAAGAAAATTTTCACCACGAGACTTAATAAATAGTAACTTATAAATAGTGCTTAATGTATAGTAACTTATGAATAGTGCTTGGTGTCCATGCTTAGGAGATTATTAGTTATTCTATAGGAGCATGTTACACCAGGGGCATAGGTGTGATAGAGGTAGCCCCTTGAGAAGACTATATTTTTGCTCCAAGCGGGCCCTTGATCCATGCATATAAGCCTTGCTCTGGGTTATGGTGAAAGCCCTGCTCACATTTGTATATCACTTTCTTTTCCCACCTTATATCCTATGTATGATATGTCATGAATATCCCTTTATGTATGAATGATTTATGACATGATGCATAATTGATGCTTTAATGATCACATGCAACGATGCTCATATGATACCATTCCTAATATAAACTCAGTACATTGCTATCATAAACATATAGGTGAAAAGTCATTATTTCAAGACCTTATGTGAGGTCATAGAGTGAATACCACAAACCTATTACCACTTTGCCCTTATCAATAGCTTGCAGAGAAGTTTGAATCTCGTTAGTTGCACTTATAGCATTTCCATTTCATATTCACTTATTAAAGTCATTCACATATTACCCTTGATTTATCATCTTAAAGTATCCATATCCAATCATAACATGTAACCACAATTCAACTTTGATTCATAATGAGCATACAAGCATAACATCATTTCATAACATTTTACACTTTACAAGTAAGAGTCATACATGCTTTTCGGCCACTTTAAGTCTTTAAGTCATAATGTCATCCATTAAGTGTATTTAAGCATCATTAATTTTCATTTGCATATATGGTAAACCATTATCCATATACATACCATTACACACCTTTACATTCAATTATAAGTGCATATATAAGTCATACACATGCATATTAGTATTGTAAGTCAAGTATTTAGAACATTGAAGCATGTATAAGACTTATCATAACATATATGAACATATAGCATTAACTTTGTTTCATGCCTCTAAGTGTGTATTCTTATGTGCAATGAAGAATTATAAGGTCTAGGTATGCATAGTATCAAGTTTAGAAGCCAAAAACACTCATTCATTAAGGTACCAAATCATAAAACATAAGTTACTATTCATTTGATCATATTCACTATTCATTTGATATGTTTTACTATTCATATGGTGAATTTCCTTCCATGTTTCATTCCTCTTTTTACCTTATTTGCATATGCTATTATGTACCCCTAATGACCCTCCTATGAATCATGAATGACACTCAATTTTATCCATTATACCATGTACATCTCAAGGTATTAAACCATGAAAATAAAGTACCAAAACTTACACATTTAAGGCATACAACAAAAAGTTGTTGAAACTAGAAAGTGCAAATACCATTTTTATGCGTAATTGGACTAATTGAATTTTTAAGCAATCTTCTTGACCTTTAACATATACAAGCCATATACCATCAGAAAACAAACTTATTAATGTTACATTTAAGCTATATCATGCAATTTATCTCACCCATTAAGGCCTCCAAAACTAAAAAGGCCATATATCATAGTAAGGATGCCAAAAATGCACTATTTTGCATACTATATAGCATACTTGCATGAATCTTGCATACAACATGCATAATCTTGCATAAATTTACCTCCTTTACTCTTACAGAATAAGTCACATGCATATCTTGAGTCTCACATGGCAATTGGCATGCAAATAACCCATACAAGATGACTTATTGTACATGTTACACTACAATGCATATTTTTAGCATACCACTAGCTTGTACCATTCTTTCCCCTACCATAACTTGGTCATATAGTCACTTTTAATGCATGAACATGTTGTTATAAGACCTAACCATAAGCAATGTTTCTAGATTTAGAATTTCACCTTCACATCATGCACAATACACAAAGTTACACAACTTGCATATAATGGTACACATGCTGCCTTATAAGTTTTCTCATGCATACCTTGCCCATTTGACTTCCAAATCATATTAAAGTCATGTCATACTAAATGGAAGCATGTATATACATGTTACACACAAACTCAAGTCCAATTAGCCAACATAAAAAACACATATCCACCCTTAAATTCCATATGCACACAACATGTTCAAGTAACATGCTTTACTGCCACCTAAATGAACAATTTAGCATTTTTGTGCCATAACTCACCTTTACATGAAACCAAACCTCATTTCTATCATCTAAACACATTTTTCAACCATGTTCTCACACAAACCCTCAAAGGCTACACAATTATACCCCTTAAAAGAGTGAAAGGCCAAATAGTCCTAAATTAGGTAGTAACTTTGGATTCAAGTTTCTATCACATTCAATCATCTGTCCATCAATCATTAAGCATACCAAACCCTTTAAAAACCTTTAAAAATCATTCATATACTTCAAATAGCAACCAAAGTGACAAATTCAAGTGATAATAGTTAGGGTTTAAAACAATTTTCACACACTAAAATAGAAATTCCATTTGGTTGCAACATACATCAAATTCAGCAACTTAACTTTCCTATCTTTCATCATTCAATCCAATTCTTCCATTTACACACAATCAAAAACACCCTAAAGTAACTCATTTCTTCATTTATGATGTAATAAAGCATAAAAAAAGAAGAAGAAAATATGAATGGAGCACCCAGAACACCAAAAGAGCATGAAAAATCAAAACTTATGCATGATTTTACCTTGAAAGAGTATTTTTCCTTAATTTAGAATGCAAAGAGGAGGACAAGAGAAAGAAGGCTGAATGTTAGAAGGGGGAAGGATGAAGAAACCAAATTTGCTTCCTTCTTAGATAAAATAAGACCAAATTTTGACTTTGATAAATAAGAACTAATCATGTTTTAACATTTGGTGAGCATTGGTTACTTACTTAACTAATTTACTTCTTCTTCATTTAATAGTCATTTTTACATCATTTTCATATCATGCTTTCATAAGATTACACTTACCATTCATCATGATGTTATGGACATAATCATACATGTAATGGTTTCCAATATTAACCTTAAATTTTTCATAGAATGCCTTTTGTACCCTTACCATTTAACTTACCATTGCTTCTAACTTCACTTTAACTTATTTTCACACATTTTAAACTATACTTTATCATACAATAACATGTTAAACATGCCAATGCATCACCTTCCATACACAAATTCTATCATAGAGCTTCATCCAAAGCATTCAACCAAAGCATTCCAAATTTGCATTTTAGAGCATATTCACTACTTTAATCATCTTTTCACTTTTTTTCATTTATTTCTCTATCAATTCCATATCATATGGAATTCATTTATCTAATAAGCATTTTATATCAAATTTATCATGTCAAAGTATTCATGCATCATATCTCATTCATGCATTTTATGCACTAATCAATCATTCACTATAATGTATGTATAAAATGCATGCATACAAGGATGATGTATGTGTGGATGTGATAGTTATGGTTGTAAAACAAGCTAGTTAGAAAATACCATGCATGAGTATGAATGTATGCATGTTTAACAGAAAACATGAAAAGGTTAGTGAACACATAGCATACCACAGTACTCCATACCATCCTTATACCTCCTTAAAGATTATTTGGTCCAAAATCTCCTAGGTGGGATACTAGCCTGAAGTTACACTGGGAACTTAAGATATGATACTCTCAGCATGCAAGGTAAGTAAAGATTGATTGTTGTCCAATCATATAAGGGATTACGATGAAAAATTAGATAACATTTTGACATGATCATATTACTATAAGAAGAAAATGCCAATGGAATAGGCATGAGGTTATGCAAATATCACAGAATCATTAAAGGATTCTAGCTCTTAACAAAGTAAGATGATATGTGAAAATAGAACAGATTTAGGCAAATCCACTAATATAATAAGGTATAAATCCACATAGTATGCAAACAAGGGACCTAGTTTTGGAATGTTGTTATGATTAGCTACATGGGCTTTAGTCCAATTGAAATAGGCTAAGGTTTCCTACCATGTTATCCATAATCTATCTAACTTAATGGAATCATTAATGTAGTACTATACCTAGCATCTATATGTTCTAAGAATCATCGATGATCCTTAGTACAAAGTAACAAGTGGTGATGGTAGACTTGCTTTCCTAAGGAGTCGAATAGAGTCCAAGGTAGTCACTCACCCATAATTACTAGTTGACTTAGGGAAAATGATGGTGTGCAGATGCAAATTATGTACATGATATGCAATATAATCAACTCTACTAGAATAGGAAAATTGATATGAAACTCTGAGATTTCAATATCACTACTCTTTTATCATAAGCCCCCAATAAAGTAACCATTATGGGTGGGGCTTTTATCATGACTCAAGGCAAGGCTTACAACAAACAGTATCGGAGGCCAACTTAAAGTGAAAGTACAGTCTTCTTGAAAGGCTACCTTAAGGAATGAAACAAACTCAAAAGATTCATAAGATGAAGTTACCACTTGATGATTTTGGATTTGGTTTAACCAACCCATTGCATGAGTGCTAAGTCAAACCCTTCAAAGATGGGTTTGGGTGGTGATGATATAGCATGGTAGTAATCATGTCAGATGTAGCATGGCAAGTATGATATAATAAATCATGGTGAATGAAACATGACATATGCATGGCATGTAAAATAATGTGATATAAACATAACATATGAGGTGATATAGCATAGGCATGACATGTGAGATGACATGGCATAAGCATGACATATGAGATGACATAGCATAGGCATCACATGTAATATGACATGGCATAGGCATGACATATGAAATGACATGGTGTACATCAAATGGTAATGATAAAACAAGCATAGAAGCATAATAAGGCATATTAGCATGGACAAAAATTAAAATAATGGCCCAAAGAAAGGGATCGAAAGAGATAGGGGGATACATGATGAAATAGGGCTAAATCATGCATGTTGGGAAAAAATAATTAAAAAAAGGCCTATTATATTACAAAGGATCTTTAGTGATACAAAAATCCAAGATGTATAACATCTCCTCCACTCGGGAAAATGACCTTGAGCAACATAAGCCAAAATGCATGAATAGAAAATACAAACAAATGATGTTAAGCAACGAAAGGAACATTGGGATACAATTGATCAATCTAATATCATATAAAAGCATGAACCAAGGATCAAATCCTTGGGAATATGTTAGTAACATTCATGAAACAAGGAATAAACACGAATTAGAACATGAAAATAAATAAATTTTAAGCAAAATCACTCATAGACATAATTGGAAGATTCTAAGATCACAAATGGCATTACTTAGAAACAAGTCAATATCCAATTAAGGCTAATCATGTCAATAAACTCAAAATTGCAATTAAAATGGTATTTAATTGAAGAATTAAGTAAAATTAAGTTGATTTAATAGTAAAAGCAATCAAATTGATCATGAAAATCAAAATTATAAGACTCTAACATCCTTAAGCATCAATTAGAGCATGGATCAACATCTAATTTGACTTCAATCATATCAATTACAATCAAATTATGTTAAAATAGCATTTAACTTGATTAATTAATTTTAAGGCCAAAATCAATGAAATTAGAATGATTTATGATAAATCCATATCATTAGAATCATTATGAGATCATAAATGCTATTGGAAACTTCAAAGAAATTGAAAATTGAAGCAAAAACTATTAAAGATTATTGAATTTTTGTCAACTTGGAGCATTATATACATTGTATCAATGCATACATATGTCACACATAATAAAAAATGAAGGTATATGCATCACACAAAGTATCTATATATACATCGCATCAATGCATACATGTGTCGCACTGAATTGCTTACCCATTTGACACACT
Organism: Dalechampia spathulata; assembly: GCA_948192965.1. NCBI lineage: Eukaryota > Viridiplantae > Streptophyta > Magnoliopsida > Malpighiales > Euphorbiaceae > Dalechampia > Dalechampia spathulata. Next base: position 21,941 of record CANYBF011971500.1, read on the forward strand.
CCATAAACTATCTTTATGAAACTTGATTTTATGCAAGCCCACCATAAGCTCATTTTTACTTAGATCTCCAATTATGTTCAAGCTTGTATGGTGAAATTTTTTATGTCACAACTATGAATCTTTACTAAGAGAGATAAAATACTTAACATCTTTATTAGAAAAAGTATCTATATATAAATATTTTTAATTATATCATCTTGGAAAATAAGTTTATCATCACAAAGCCTATATATAAAACAAACTTTAGGACTAAACACAACCTTAAAACTACTATCAAAAAGTTAACTAATGATCAATGAATTATATTTCAAACTTTTAACTAAAAGAACTTTTTAACAGATAATGAAGAATCCTTACTAATCTTACCAATACCTATTACCTTACGTTTAGCATTATCATCAAAAGTGACATTTCCACCACATTTTTTCTCTAATGAGAAAATAAATTTTTATTATTGATCATGTACCTTGAGCATCCATTATCAATATATCATCTATTGGAGCTCACTTTTGATCTCAAGCACATCTACCAAGGAAACACGATTATCTCACTTTAGGCACCCAAATGTATTTGTGTCCTTAGGGCTAGTAACAAAAGTGTTATTTGGGATGTAACCCCAATGACTTAATTTAATAAAGCATTTAGTATTTGTATGTCCTTATTTTTCATAATAATGATAAGTTACATTTTTAAATCTTGAGGCATATTTATGATTACCATTTTTCTTTTTATTTTGAAGCTTTTAGAATGAAATCATTTTACATGAATAGTTACACTTATTTGAATTTAAATGCACATGTTTAGATTTAGTGAAAGTTTTGGTATGAACTCTCTTATTCTCCCATTTCTTTTCACTATCTATAAAAGAAGATGCTTTAAGAAAAAATGAATCTTTTGGATGATGAAGAAGAACTTTAATTAAAACCAATTCCCTCCTTATCATCCTTGAATTTTTAGCTTCTAAGAATAATATCAATTTGAACACCTCTAATTTCAAATTTTGAAAAATTTTCTTTTAATAAAATCTTTTTCCTTTAATAAATCATTATTTTTGTTTTTCAAAGACTTATTTTCTTCTTTCAAAACCTTATTTTATTTCTTCAATCTTAAGATTTCCTTACTTGTATCATCATATTTGATTTTTTAGGAAGTAAGTTCATCTAAATGTTGTAAAGTTTTATTTTCTTTTGAAATACTAGAATATTTACTTTTGAAAATTTTATTCTTAATAGCTAATTATTCTTACTTATTAAGGAGAATTTCTAAAGCATCTTCTTCATTATCAAGCTCATCATCATAATAATTATGAGAAATAGTGTTACCTCTTCATTTTCAAGTTCATCTTTTAAAGCCATAAAGCAAAGATTGGTGGCATTCTCATTCTTGGATTCCTTTTTATGTGAGTCACTATCATCATCTCATATAGTTTTGAAAGCCTTCTTTTTAAAAGGTTTAGATAGTTTTTTGAGTTTTGGACATTCAGTCCTCATATGACTAAGCTTGTTACACTCAAAGTACATGATTTCATTCTTTTTAAGGTAATCCTTCTTACCTTGATCTTTTATTACATCAAAAGGTTAGATTCTCTTTCAAATCTTATTTTCTTCAAGATAAGGTTCTTTACCCTTAGTAAGCAAAACAAACTCATCATCTATATCTTCTTCACAAAAAGATTCATGCTCTTTGTTCTTGTTAATAGCCTTCAAAGCAATTCCTCCTCTCTTATCTTTCTCTACTCCTTACTTGAGTATGATCTCATGAGTAAGAAGTTTTCCTAGAAGCATATTGGTTAATAAGGTATATAAATCATTGGCTTCTTCAATGGAGGTGACGTTAGCTTCCCAATCTTTCTTTAGTAGAACTTTCAAGATTTTGTTATTATCATCTTCCTTGGGATAAACTTTTTCAAGCTTCATAAGGCCATTTATGATCATTATGAGTTAGTTGTACATCTTTGAAATGCTTTCATTAGTCTTTATAGTGAATATACATTATGATCCCATCAATATGTAATATACGATGGAATATGTCTTTTTGAGAATGCAATCATGAATTGCACTCTCCCTCGCTTTTTCTATATCATCCATCAGAATGTATCACGTACAGCATTCAATCATTATGCATAATTTCCCATACTGGGTCCATCGTACTAGTACCTGATTACTAGTTATTATGTTGTTTATTTGAGTCTTAATATTGTGATTTTTATATGTTTAGTCTTAGTTTTCTATAAGTTTTTATGAAGTATTATGTCTATTTTAGTTATTTTACTATTTCTTTCTAACTTTGTTTGCAAGAAGTCCCAAGATGTTATTTTGAGGACTATTTGTAAGTATTTACAGGGAATTTAGTGAAATATTGGTTAAGTATGAAGAATCAATGCTGAAATAAGGAAGAA
>CANYBF011972592.1:0-19324 GCA_948192965.1 Dalechampia spathulata
TCTGAAGAAATTCAGGCCGCTTTCCAACACGGGAAGGCCCGGGTTTTATTTCCTAGTTTTCTTTTAGTCATTCAATTGAATTGACAAAACAAACTAGGTGGCGACTCCACATTATAAAACGCATTGTTTTCAAAGTTAAAAAGGGATACGCCATTGAGAGCAAGCACCACGGCATCTCACGCCGAACAGCGTGCGGGGCTCCCACGTCCGGGACGCCCTACTCTTACATATATAATGATAAAATATTACTCATTATGATAACTGTCTAAGTAATAAGTATTATAATATCACTATTTAATCAAAATTAGTTAGGTAATTATCAAGAACAAAATAAAGATGAATCATATCAGATGTTACTATTTGGATTAAATAACAGAAATATTATATAATGGGGTTTTATTAAGGATTTTAATAAATTTAAATGGTTATAGGATTATGATTAAATAAGCTAATTGATGTTATGAAGAGGTTATATGATATGATAATGATGGTTAAATGAGTACAATTTTCAGTAGTATTATATTATTCTTAAGTAGATATTAAATATGTTAAAATTGAAATTTTATATGATAATTGATTTGGATAAATGAACCAATAGATGCAATTGTAAATATTTATATGATTTCATAAATAATGTTGTTATAAGATGAATGATTATCAGTGATATGTGATTGGTTAATACATTGGTCTATGATTTACAAATGTGGAGTAATGAATGATTTATGTGGAATATTAATTATTAATTTAAGATAAACATTGCATTATGATTAGGTGATTCTGTGGATAATCTTCCAGTATTAACAAAGGAATTAAACAAAGAGAAGGACATCCCAGGTTTGTGCTAGTTTAATTGGAAGCTCCAAATCATTTAATGGTCAAAGGGGCGATGGTATGGTAATGCAATAGCATTACACAATTAATTATCATATGTTATTAATTATTCATTAATCATGTCATATACATAACGCATTAAGCATAAACATGACACAACATGACATGGAGAAATAAGGAAAATTAATATATATAAGAAAAATGTTAAATGAGACATACAGAGAATATGATATATTTCCTATGGGAATTAAACAAAAAGGAAAATGACATGGAAAGCAATAAAATAAAAGAGAAAGGTAATGAATGAGAAATGGGTTCCGGTTTGTTGAACCACAAGTTATGTTATGATATAAAAGACCTGATATATGTGCATATAAATGAAATGGCCAAATGTAAAAAGGACAATATGAGAGAGAATGGATAACATAAATGCATTCTCATAAAAATGCATTGTTCATGAATAAATGATGATAATGTAATAAATGGTATTAAGTTATACAACTATGAGTACATCTTGCTATTGCCTACAGTAAATATACATACCATGACATTCATGTTTACTGTTAAATTGATATGTTAATGATAATATTCAAATTAATGATAATGTTATAAACATGATGTTAATATGTTATGTTATAATGATGATGCTGATATTTAATAATGATGTGCAATGGTTGATGATATTGACATTTAAATAATGATTAAATGATTGATTAAGATAATAATTATATAACGTACTAAGATGAGTTTGATTTGAATATGACTATGATGATATAGTAAATATGCATGAGATATTAAAATAGATAAAATAAAAATCATGAATAGTGCTGAAAATGATTATTTATGATAATGGCATATAATTAATGACATTATGATATTATGTTTGAAATATTTAATGATATTTTGAGAATTTATTTATACGATGATTATTTACCATTATTAAATTATGGGATTATATATGGAAGTAAGTGAGATATATTGATATGTGATTTTTGTGATATTTGATATTTATGCTATACTAGCACCATTAAGTTTTATACTCTGTGTTTATCATTTGATGAACGTAGGAACAAGTAAAGCTGGAGAGTAGAATCGTTAGCAACGTCAATAGTTGGACAAATATTTAAGTTATTGGTAATTGGTGTGATTTTCTTCAGACTTATATTTCTAAGATAATCGTGCAACTTCTTAAATAAGTACATTGGCAGTAACTAAAATAATTTTGGTGGTATTTTAAAATAAATGATAGTATTATTAATTATGATGATATTAGCATGATGATACTTTAATTTGTAAAATAAAATGCGTGTATGATAATGATTTTAATAAGGTGATGATTTAAATTCTGTGATAATATAATGATACCTGAAAATGATAGATGGATCAGTTATAAATGATAGATTATTATATATATATATATATATAAACAAAAAAATTTTTGCACTTAAATCATGAATGTTTGGAATCCCTTGTAGAATGATTATTAGTTTTCTTGAATAGAGAATTAGTAATCATGATATGGGAGCATGTTATGTAGTGGAAAGATGTGACATTAGCTCTAATCATAATTATCTCCATCTCCTTGTGTTACTCCTCCACACTCTTATTACCATGCACCAAACCTTGTAACTTGTTATATAAATCACAATAATAATGAGATGGAATAAACCTTCTTCTTATCATAGTCTTAGCAATAAGCTTTTCTTTATTTCACCTCCTACTTGTAATGAGTTGATCTTACTATATAATAGCATATTCTCCAAACTCAACAACTGCAAGCTTTATCTTTTTCTCTTTTGAATAGTTATAATAATCAAAGATAAGTTCCAGTGTACATTCCCACTCTAAATATGCTTCAAGGTCATTTTTACCCAGGAATTATGGTATCTTCATTTTGATGCTTCCTATGTTCCTATCTACACCCATTCGACCAATTCCATAAGTCCAATATTGATTGACCATAGTAGCATGGTCATCAAAACCTTCTTCTAAAGCTTCCTTAACTAGTGGTGTTGGAATCCTTAGACCTCTAGGATTAGCTTGACCAACCCCTTCTCTTAATGCCTTGATGTCATTTTGATTCCTTTCCAACCTCTCATTTATGTTTCCAAGAGTAAGTTAAAGCCTCTCAAATTCTTGTTGTATGGCTTTGAGAAGAAACTCTTGATCCTTAGTGCCACTTCTGTCTCCTTGATCTAACATGTTTCCAATAGATAAAAATAATTCTCACACTCCCTCACGTGTTTCACTTCTCATAAATGGTAAAATGTTTGTATTTGCACTATCAACTTCTTTCTAAATTTATATGCAAAGGTCATTTCACTTTCACAATCAATCACTTTAAATGTAAACAATTTCTCAAAATAGTATAATGAAATCCTAAATAATGAAAGTTCATGCAATCAATCACTAAATATAAATTAGACTCTAATAATAAATGAACTACTAACACTTGGTGAAAATTAAGTGCAAGCTAGATATTTGGCTAATTATGATAGAAAAGAAACAAATATGACGCCAATTTGATGTAAAGAGATGTAAATAGATAAACTGAGAAAAGAAATTAAAATACTTTAGATGCCAGGAAATGATAAATATGGAAATATAATATTAGAAACTAAAATTTCCTATTGAAATTTTAGTTATCACATAACTAACATACTCAATTCAAAGCTAGCAAATAATGAAAGAAAATAATTTTCCAAATAGAATTATCTAAATCAAATTGATTTAAAATTGCACAATTAATTAAGGTAAATAACATATAATTAAAAAACTAATTAAGGAAAATAATAATATGGTTATCACTTAAGGCAATTATACTAACCTTGCCTGATTTCTTTTTTTTATATTTTTTTGAGTTGTAGATTGAGAACAAGATCTTAAGACAAACAACCCGTAAAATAAGATCAAAGTTGAATTTGAGTATATGAGCAGATTAGTAAAGAATAAAATTGAAAGAATTGAAAAAAGGATAACCTTTGGAGAGAGCCAAAGCTCTAATACTAAATTTATTGCAGAGCCTAAGATTAAACAAGAACTCAAGAACTCCTTAATCAAGAATTGGCCAAAGATGATTTGTCTAATTACCCAAGATATGCATCATAAGAACCCAAAGAGATTAATTTGCCTTAGGAATCAAGATAAATCATACATAGAATAATTAAAATAGAAATCAAAATTATCATACAATTGAAAATAACAATTGAAAGCAATTCAAACACCTTTTGCATAAATATGAATAAAGAGCTTCTCACTTTTTTATCAAGATTTTTATTTTTAATTCAAGAAGATATATATCTTTATATTCTATTTGTCTTAGTCTAAATACAAAGTGAAAATCATCCTACATAAACCCCTAAGTCACCCTTCAAAAATTCTCTTTAAATGATAAATAATTTCAGTATTTTTAACAATTGCATGTTCATGACAAGGGTGTTGTGCTCGTGATAGCCTATTTCTCAATATACCTAACATTCCATGATTTTGTTCTATCATGATTACATTGTCTTTATCACAATTATGATAATAACTTTTCTTCATCCAACCTTTCATATTTGATCATAATTATATCATCTATGTCACCCTCGTGACAAATTATTGTAAAATATAACAATAAATACAAAACATGAATTCCAAATTCCAAAAAGTAAGTTATGCTTAAAATAGGCTAACTAGGTTAAACTAAGCACTATTAGTCTTCAAGATTAGTTAGATTGATCAAATCATGCTTACTTAACTTTTCATACATGGAATTCTCCTTATCAATCCAATCTTGCATAAAGAGTTGAAGTTGTTCTTTTAATTATTTTGTATGAGAATGTGTGATTGGACTTGAAAGACTATCCATATCTAGAATAACTTTATTCACATCTCATCTGACATCTTGATTTATATCATTTATCCATTAGAATTTGCAAAATTTGGAAAGTGAGAGAAGCAACTCTAAAGACTTCAAAAGTAGGTTTGGGGTACAATGCATCCAATCCTTTGCCATTAAAAATCCATAAAGGAACATTTCAATATATCTTAGTAGGGGATAAGGACAAATCACTAGAAGTTCCAAAAAGTAACAATTTTTGGTCGATTATAAACCACTTTAAATTAAGTTTCAATTTTTAATTGTCTTGAGGCTTAAGCTAATTCCATGCTTGTAAAAATTATGTTCATGATAGGCTTGAAGTTTTAAAAGGTAAAGGGAAGATGAAAAGTATGAAGAATTCACCTTGCAAATGGACTATAAGAAGGTTAAGAGCAAATTTCCTTCTCACATGAAGCATCAAAGTTAGTGGGTGGTCAAAGCTGGTGAAACATTAATAGCTAAACAATAAATAATTATGATCACTAGCTCAACATCTCATCAACATCATGAAGAGGAAGGAATAACCACTTCATTTTATCTCAATGTAGCTGAAGGTGATAAAGAAGATTTAGTGGTTAAAGAAAATGAAAAAGAAGCTCAAGCAGCTTTTAAGGAAGGGAATAAGATCATAATTAATAAATTGAAAAACATTAACTTAAAATTTGATGATAATCCTTGTCTAGTGTTCTTGATGAGTACAAAAACTTACTCTTGAAATTTCATGATGTCTTTGCATGGTCCTATAAAGAAATGCTTAAACTAGACTTTAAGGTCGTGGTTTATCATTTGTCAATCAAAAAAGGGCTCAAGGTAATTAAATAAATTTAGAGAAAGTTTTAACCAGAGTTGATTTCATAAATTAAGGTTGTAGTCAATAAGTTGATTGATGCTAAGTTCATTAAGAAAGTCAAATATCCAACTTGGATTTTGAATATTATCCTAGTAAGAAAGAAAAATGGACAACTTTGAATTTGTGTTTATTTTTAGGATCTTAATAATGCTTGCTCAAAAGATGATTTTCAAAGCTATAGTTTTTCAAACTCCAAATGGGATCTATTACTATAAAGTAATGCCTTTTAGATTGAAAAATGTTGGTGTAATATACCTGTGGGCTATGCAAAAGATTTTTGATGATATACTTCATAAGAATGTTGAATATTATGTGGATGATTTAGTGCTAAAGTCAAGAAACGTTATTGATCATTTATAAGACTTATAACAAGTATTTGAATGTCTTTGAAAGTATAATTTAAAGATGAATCCTTTGAAGTGTGCTTTAGGAGTCTCTCTTAGAAAATTTCTTGGATTCATTGTAAAGTATTGAGGGATTAAGATTGATCAGTTTAAAATTGATGCAATCCTCAAAATGCCAAAACCAAAAAATATTCATGAGTTGAAAAGCTTGGAAGGAAAATTAGCTTATATTAGAAGGTTTATCTCAAATTTAGCTCATAGGTATCAACCTTTTAATCATTTAATGAAGAAAGGTGTTCCTTTTAAATGGGATGAAGCATGTGCTAATGCCTTTTATAGTTTAAAAGCATATCTTCTAAAGCCACCAATTCTAAGTGCACCAATAGCAAGGTAAACTCTTATCTTTTATACCTCAATAAATGAAAGGTCCTTAGGGGTTCTATTAGCATAGTAGAATAATGAAGGGAAAAAAGGTTCACTTTACTACCATAGTAGAATGATGAATGAGGTAGAGCTAAATTATTTTGCTATTGAAAAGATGTGCTTAGCTTTGATGTTTGCTACTAAAAAGCTAAGATATTACTTGTAAGCTTATACTATGCACTTATCCTTGCAAGCAGATCCTATCAAATATATCATATCAAGACCCATTCTCTCAGGAAGATTGGCTAAATGGGTAGTCTTGTTATTGGAGTTTGAAATTATCTATATGCTATAAAAGGCAATTAAAGGGAAAGTTCATGCAAACTTCCTAGTTGATCATCCTATTCTTGATCATTAGGAGTTTTATGATGATTTCCCTCATGAGGAGATTTTCTTTACATAAGTTTTAGGACCTTGGAAGATGTTCTTTGATGGAGCAAATAAGCAAGAAGGTGCAAAAGATGGAGTTATTTTCCTCAATCCAGATGGTAAGGTTTTGCTATTCTTATTCATCTTGAAAGAAAATTACTCAAATAATATGATAGAGTACCAAGCTTTGATTCTTGGGTTGGAGATGGCAACTAGCATGGAGATCTTGAATATTAAAGTATTTGAAGATTTAAAGTTGATTATCAATAAAGTGCTCTTGCTATATAAGGTGAAGAAAGCTTATTTGTTTCCTTAGTACAAGTATGCTTTAAAGCTACTTAATTAGTTTGATACTTTCTTAATCAAGCATATGCCATGAGAGGAGAATCAATAAGCTAATGCTTTGGTAAACTTAGCATCGATAATATCTTTGCTAAATAGTGTAATTGAAGTTCTCATATATGAGAGATGGAGTGTAACATCATCACTTCACCTTGGAAATGAAGATGAAGAGGAAGTGGTAAATCATATTTTTGTATATGAAACCAATACAAAAGATTAACGAGAACTGCTTATTGTTTACTTAAAACATAGAAAGTTATTTAGGAATGTTCATCATAAAACTGAAGTCAAAAGGCAAGCATCCAAATTTATTTATTATAAAAGGACTTTGTATAGATGTTCCTTTGATGGTATCTTTTTACGTTACCTTGGATAAAATGAAGCTACTAAGGCTATGCAAGAAGCGTACTTGGGGGTGTGTAGGGCTCATCAATCTGGTTCAAAGCTTCATTACCAAATTAAAAGGATGAAATATTACTAGCTTATAATGGTAAAAGATTATATGAAATATGCTAAGAGTGTTAGTTTCATGCAAACTTGATATGCCAGCCTCTAGAGCCATTATATTAAACTATTGCATCTTGGCTTATTGATGCTCGGGACTTGATGTGGTAGGACCTTTGCCAAAAATCTTAGATGGCCATCTTTACATCTTGGTTGAATTGATTACTTCTCCATATATGTTGAGGCCATAACATGTAAAGAAGTGAAAAGGAAAATAGTTGTAAGCTTCATTCAAACAAATATCATATACCATTATAGTGTGTCTTGTTATATTTTAACGGATAATGGTAGACCATTTTACAATAAGATAATGGATAAGTTGTATGAAAAGTTTAACTTTAAGCAACATTGTTCTTCAATATATAATGCATCACCTAATGGACTCATTAAAGCTTTCAATAAGACCTTATGTAATCTTCTAAAAAAGATTTCAATTCAATTAAAGAAGGATTGACAGGAAACAATAAGAGAAGCCTTATGGGCTTATCGAATGCCTATATAAGCAACTTCATATTCGTTTGTTTATGGTATCGAGTTATTCTTCCCTTTGAGCAGCAAATCCAATCTTTAAGGATAACAATCTAGGAAGGTGTTGACCCTGACTTTTTACCCTTGTGCAATCTCGGGTTTTTGTTGATTCGGCTTGGTATCGGTCCTTGATATCGACCCTGATAGTGCATATATGCCTGTTTGGCTTTCTCTGAGTGTTCTGGGTGTACAGAGCATACAAAGTGCTCTGTGCATACAGAACACATTTCATGTTACCCACATAAAACAGAGCACATAACATTATTTACCAGAAAAAGGCATTTAGGGGGCCCATATATTGGTGGGACCCATATATAGGGCTACCTGCGAGACCCACATAATGGGGCCCATATAAATGGAACACATGACCACATCCTACAATGTCAAATAACGCTTATTTGACATTCAAAATGCATTGCATTTTACCCGTACAAGGTGAAATGTGCAAACAAAATGAATTTAATGCATAGCACTATGCATGCACTATGCAAGAAAAAAAGACGTTTGGTAGGGCCCATCTTCTAGACCAAATCCAGAATACTTTTCATTGCAAAACATCTTAATATGTCAAATGATGCTTATTTGAAATATGCCATGCATCCCGTTTTGCCTAAGCGGGGTAAAATGAATAGGGGTAAAATGTTATATACGTAGCATGTCACACTATATGCGCGCGCATATAACGAAAAAAGATGTTTGGTAGAGGCCTTCTCGGGACCAAATCGGATGTGTGCCACATTACATAATGTTTTAACACATAAAATGATGCTTCTTGGGCATGGGGTGCACATCCCGATGCAACCAAAATGGGCCCCATGCGACGGGTCAAAGGCAATGTGCTGTGCACATAGCACTATATGTGCGCGCACATAGGCTATGTGTGGCGCACATAGCCTAAAAATTTTCAAATTCTGGATTGAAAATTACATTTTTACCAAGCCCTAATTTTCCTTATAAATATTAGGTTAGGGGTTCGTGAAAAAAGGTCCAAAAATTGTTAAAAGCAAGGCCAAACTATGCCAAAATTCCTCCAAAATTAATTGAATACTTAATTAATTAAATCCTTAGGATTTAGAGACTAATCGGCTCTAGTTAGGCTCCCTAAGCATGTTTGGAAGCAAGAATTTGAAGAAAAAGCTACTGCCAAGAGGTAAATTCTCAACTTCATTCCATTTTTCTATGGATTTTTGCATAAATCTCCTAATTTTGGCTCGATCTACTTGTGATTGACTTCAATCATGCTATTTCCTTGTTTACTTATGTTGTTGGGTACCTAAAACAAGTGAAATCTGGCTTTGATCTACCTAGATCCGAGCCGAATTTCACATTTTCTGAAAATCCTCCTTCTATTACTGTTTTCCAGGGGATGTGCTGTTTTTCAGAAAATGCCATTTTTCTTCGATTTTCGTCTGATTTTCCACCCGATCTGACAAATCCAGTAGCATTTTAGGCTTTTTCATGACTTTAGTGCTCTAGATCTTTCAAAAAATCATACAAATATAATTAATTTTTAGCTCTAAAAATTAATTTTCAAAGTTAGATGCTCATCTACGAGTCAAAAATGCATTTTCCTCTTTAGATCTGCTCAGATCTGGCCCGGATCTCATGTTTTTGCTCAAAAACATAGTTTTTCTTATGTTTTCTCTGCCATGTGTGCCATACATATCCCCATGTGCTCCATACACAGCCTATGTGTGGCGCACATAGGTCTATGTGCAGTGTACATAGGCTCAGATTTTCCAGAAAATTGAAATTCGCCCCTGTTTTCGCTCATTTTCGCTTCGGATCTGATTTTTCCAGCAACTCCAAAGGCTTGTCCATGTGTTTTGGGTTTTAGATCTATAAAATATTATCAAGATATAATTGATTTTAGCATTAAAATTAACCAATCAAGTTAATTGCATAATTACTTGTTTGGATTGCAAAACGAAGGCTGATTCGTGCTCAAAATGAGGTACTGTCTTCATTAAAATTGCGTATTTTGATATGTAGATCATTTTTATAATGATAAATTTTATTTTCTTGTAGATTAGACTTTGATATGAACCACACATGATGGGATGTGTGCAGCATATTGCTTATGTGCTACGCACATCACACTATGTGCACGCGCATGTTCCTGGAAAAATTTTCACAAATTTGGATTTTTCAATCATTTTTCAACTCGATTTGATTTTTCCAGTAATATTTGATGTTTCAAAGGAGCTCAAATGTATTGGATCTATCATAAAATAATTACATTTAATTAATTTTGGCCTCAAAATTAACTTTTCATGATTAAATACCGATTTAAATTGTTAAAAATATGATTTTTCAAAGGATTGGATTCAAATTGGTTAAGAGGCTATCTCCAATTGCTCCAAGTGATGTTAGCACTCCCATTTGATTTTCCATGATCAAACAAAAATTATTTAGCTTAAAATTATTTTTATTTTTATTAATTTTCATGATTAAACTCGTGTAAATTTGTATGATTTATTGCCAAATAATTGCTGGATTTAGACTCTTGGTTCATACTTTCACATAGCATTGGACTCGTCAAATAAATACCAAATTCATTTCCTACTAATGAATTTATTTGTGTTTATTTTGCATATTTCCATTCATGCATTTTTGGCTCGTGCAACCCAAGATGAAAAAATACCCGAAGAGGAGAAGGTGTTACTTAACACCCCAAAAATGTTGTATGCTTGGACATTTATGTAATAGGATAGGATTATTCATTATTTTGTAATAATTCCTCTAAAAATCCCGTATGTACCTCTATTTCCTCGATTCCCTTTCACCGGCCTTTCGGTATTCTTTTATTTCGTGGATGGTTTTATATTTGCTTAAATATATATGCCATATCATGTCACATGCCACAACACACACTCCTATGCCATGTCATAACATATATTATCTCGTACGCCAATACGATACGCAATACACGCAACTTGCCATGCCATTATGCCATGTCATATCACATGTTATCATCATGTCATATGCCATTATGCCATACATATATACCATGTCACATTGTATGCCATACTACATAACATGTCGTATACCATAATAAATGCCATGTTGAATGCCAATTCGCATACACATCACTATGCCATGCCATTATACTATGTCATATCATGCAAATGGTATGTCATCTGCTTCACATGTCATGCATATGTCATGTCATCCATTCCATATGTCATGCATATGCCATGTTATTATTATGTTATTATTATGTCATGTCACACATATGATATGCCATCATATTATATCATCATGTCACATGTCATGCATATGCCATGTCATCCAAATATCATATAGCATTATAAGCCATTCTACGTGCAACCTTGCAATACCAAATCATATGTCATGTTGTGTGCTTACATATACGCTCGTATGCTTGCCTACTTAGGACAATTAACTCTAACTGTAATGGTAAAATTGATTTGGAAACTCATAGAAATAGATCTCCACCACTCGAACCCAATCTCTGAAGGGTTTAACTAGCACTCATGTTATGGGTCGGTTGGACCAATCTGGAACTATTCAATGGCAACTCCTTGTGACTCTCTCGAGTCCGTATCATTCCTCAGGGTAACCCCTTGAGAAGACTGTGCTTCGGCTCTAAGTGCGATCCTTGGTCTGTGAGCATCGCAAGCCTTGCTTTGGGCTCTGGCAGAAACTGGCGCTCACAGTGGTGACTCCACTGGGGATATCACGGTAAAAGAGTGGTGGCATCTAAGAGTTTCCATATCAATTTTCCTATCATAGTTGGATTAATTGTATGCATCATAACACCAGTCCATGTCTGCACACACCACCCTGGTCCTGTGTCAAACCGGTGATTGTGACTGAGTGAGTACCTTGGACTCCATTCGACTCCTCGGGAAAGCATATCTGCCTTCACCACTCGCTGCACTGTACTGATAACTGTTGATGATTCCTGATGGATAGACGTGAGGTATAGTCCTATATCAATGATTCTATTTGGTTGGATAGGTTATGGACAATGTGGCGGGAGACCTTAGCCTGTTCTCAAAACCGGACTAAAGCCCATTGAGCAAGCCTAGCAACATTCCAAACTAGGACCCTTATTGCATGCTATGTGGATCTTTGCCTTATCATATCAGTGGATTTGCATAGACCCGACCTATTTTCCTCCCATATTGCTCTGCTAAGAGTCGGAATCCTTTCATGATTCCGTATGGTTACACAACCTCATGCCTATTCCATGGGCATACTCTTATGATAATAACATGATCATGCTTGTATTGCTCTGCTAAGAGTTAGAATCCTTTCATGATTCCGTATGGTTACACAACCTCATGCCTATTCCACGGGTGTACTCTTATCATAACAATATGATCATGCCCGTATTGCTCTGCTAAGAGTCGAAATCCTTTCATGATTCCATTTGGTTGCACAACCTCATGCCCATTCCATCGGCATTCATTTATCATAACAATATGGCTAGGTCAAAATGCTATCATGTTTTTACCGTAATCCCTTATATGATTGGGCAACGATCAACCCTTTTTGCTTGTCTTATTGAGAGAATCGTACCTCGAGTTCCCAGTGTAACTCCATGCTAGTGTCCCACCTAGGAAAGGAGAACTTGAATTGACCAATTCTCATGGAGGTATAAGGGTGGCAGGGAGCACTACTGTGTGCTACGTGTTCGTTAACCGTTTTCATGTTTTCTGTCCAAACACGCATACATACATACTCATACAATCTTCTAATGGAATTCCTTTTGCAGCCATAATGCTGGATGTTTCTTAGCATAGGACACACATACATTCTATGTGATGCATCACGTGCAACCATGCATACGCATACTAACTCACTTTATCACAGCCATAACATCCTATATTTCCTAAGCATAGGTCACGCATACATCTAACATGTCATATCACGTGCACCATACACAACACTATATGCATACTCATGCATCCATGCTAACTCTTTCTATTATGTACAAAATAATGTCAGACTCTCAGCACGTTAGGAATGTTGCATCCTCATCTAACCCTCTTGCCCTAACGCTGGATGAGACCATGCTTGCTGCAGTTTAGAAACTCATCGATCAGTCTATGATCAAGCTCTTGAATGATGACTTTAAGGCTCTCCTAAAACAAAAGATTCGGGAGGCTCTTAGTCCTATAGAATTCATCACCCACCAGCTCCAATGAAGGAAAAGGGGAAGGGTGTCAATCTATATGACATAGAGACTAATGATGATATCTTGCTCCATATGCATGATGTTTAGAAATCTGAGACCACTGTCTTGGAATAGAAGATAGAACAGCTGCAGACTATCATGAAGACCAAGGGCATGGGGTTTGATCTAGATTTGATGAGTTCTCTTTCCGAGCTATCAAGGGACTTCCTGCTAAGTTCAAGCTCCCTAATGTTCCCAAGTACAATGGATTTGGGGACCCAAAGAACCATATGAAGACTTACACCATGATGATGAGCACTACAGATCTGTCAAATGATAAGATAGTTTGACTATTCTTCATCTCACTGGAAGGCCAGTGCTAACTTGGTATCATAGTCTTAACAAGGCAACCATGGCTGAGTGGAAGCCTCTTTGTACTGCATTCTATAAATAATACAGGTTTAAGTCCCAATTTGATGTAACCTTGATGGATTTGGAAATGGTTAAGCAGAAAACCAATGAGTCTTTCATGGATTATTTCAGTCGCTGGATGGACACAGCTGCGTTGGTCAGACAGAAGCCATCTGAATCTGACATGATCAATAAGCTTATCATGGGGTCACTGACACTCTACCAGGATAAGCTGAAGTATCATACGTTCCACACTTTAGAGGACATTTACTCAGTGGGACAATGCGTTGAGCAGACTGAGGGTAAGAAAAAGGAGCTTTCCTTCTAGAAACCCAAAACCACCATAAACACTCAGACGCAACCAAAACCTCACTACGCCAATGCCCTGCAAATAAAGAAGCCTCATTACATCAATGCCCTGCAAACAAAAAACCCCATACTCTGAAATACTACTCCATCCCAAAGATTCTCAAATCCTAGAATGCTACTTTCCAAGGTTTTCGAGCGTCTCCTTAAAGCTAAGCTCATCAAGCCGTTAGAGTCGACCTTTAAAACACCACCCCCAACCTCGGTGGATACCAAAACATATTGCCACTATCACCAACATCAC
Organism: Dalechampia spathulata; assembly: GCA_948192965.1. Lineage (NCBI taxonomy): Eukaryota > Viridiplantae > Streptophyta > Magnoliopsida > Malpighiales > Euphorbiaceae > Dalechampia > Dalechampia spathulata. The sequence continues at coordinate 14,221 of CANYBF011972592.1, forward strand.
GACCATGACACCGATGATTGTCATTCCTTCAGATTGGTCATTCAGAACCTCATTGACTCTGGTGAGATCGAAGATCTTGAGAAATCCAAACCATCAACTAAAACAAACCCACTACCCAAGTACCATAAAGCCAACCACACCTATATGCTCCAATCAGGGTTACCAGAATCCCTGATTCTTAACTCCTTTTCTCCCCTCAACAGTGAGGAGATCGCCAAGCTGCTTGCTATTACTTTTTGCCCTGGTGGTGGATTTGACATTGGTGCCATTGACATATGATACGATAGCTCAAATGATGAGTCAGCAACTACTCAAGATTCTACTAATTCTGAATCATCACAGGATCAAGCTTTGAAGAAAGGTAAGTCGGCCAAGACCCCCAAGGCAGCTAAGCCAGCACCAAAACCACCTAAGCAGTAGAAAGGGTTAGGTGCTAACAAGATGTCCTCTCGAGTCTGTAACATGACTCAAAGTGGTAAGATGTTCACTCCTCTTGACCTCGGGAAGAAACCAAAAGTTCCTAAAAAGTTGAACGAGGCTAGACCCATTAGGGATGAGGCTGGTCCAAGCAATGTTCCAGCTCTACAACCAGCTGATCAGGCTGCTCAACCTGATAATGTTGTTATCAAGTAGTTGAAGAAGACACAAGCAAACATTAGCATCTAGGACTTGGTGCTATACTCCCAACAGCATCAATGAGTCATCATCAAAGCACTCTCAAGCATGAGAATCTCTCCATCTACTTCCACCTTCAGCATGAAGAGTCAGCTGGTAAACCAGGAGTTGCCATCCCGCATGATCACCTTCTCTGATGCAGATCTACCGGTTGAGGGTGTCCACCACAATGAAGCACTCTTCATCAGGGTGAATATCATGAACTTCTCCACCCTCTATGTCATGGTGGATGACGATTCAGGCATTAACGTCTGTCCTCTCAAAGTGTTGCCCAAGCTCGGGGTTCAACTTTCAGACTTGAAGCCATGCAAGACTATCATCAGGGCATATGATGAGTCTAAAAGGGAGGTTACTGGTACCTTCATCGCTACTGTCACTATCAAGCCGATCGAATCCGTGGTGGAGTTTACAGTTCTTGATATACTAGTGTCATTTGCTCTGCTGTTGGGCCGACCATGGTTCCATCCCCTGGGAGGGGTGCCATCCACCTTGCACCAGAAGATCAAATTCCCACATAATAAAGGTGTGCTTACTATTATTTCTGATGATGAGGTTGCTCTAGCCTGTATCAGGGAAGATGTCCCTCTCATGACTGAATTTTGGATCGCTGCCATCGAATCATACTCGTACCAACCGAGTCCCGTTATGGAGAGGATGATACAACTGATGAACTTTATGCCTAGCATAGGTTTAGGCCGATACCATCAGGGTCCGGTAGAGTTCAACATTCTTATAGCCATGTGGGAAGAAAGGTACTGTATTAGCTTTGATCCCTATACTTCAAACAAGCCAAAAGAGTGCAAGATAGTTCTCTTCATCTAGGGAGAGACACAACATGATCATGCTCTTGAGTTGCCTAATTCAGATGATTTCTTTAAGCAGCAGTTTGCCATCTTCGATGATGTCTGTGACCTGTCAGCCTTGACGGTAGCCGAGAAACCTACTGCTGCTTCCTTCACCATCAGCCCTGATGATGCTTTCTAAATCTTTGGCGATGTAGATGATCTCACCACTGGTCGCCTAGGGCCAGAAATCATTACAATCATTGCATTGGGAGCTAAGCTATAGAGATTGGACATGGAAAACCTGCTACTGCCAAAGGTCTATGAAGACATAGCCACGCTAGTGGATAGCACTTTTGAGGAATTATTGTATGAGGATGCTGATGTCCCTATTTCTATTTTATTTGATGATGATGTAATTCTAAATAAGTATAATGAAATGAAGAATAACTTTACTTATGTTTGTGATGTGTATTCTAATGGCATTGTGCATGAACATGATCATTACATGAGCATTTTTGACATTAACTCATCATGCATCGAAAATATTAACATTAACACAGAGGATAAGCCACGTCTATTCCAGATTGCATCAGACTTGAACTCTGAAGAGAGAACAGAAATAATCAGTGCATTAAAAAAGTATATAAAAGCCTTTGCTCTAGGCTATGAAGATGTGCCAAGTGTTGACAGATCCATTGCAGAGCACAAAATTCCTCCCAAGTTGGGGTTCAAGCTAGTTAAGCAGAAACTACATCGCCTTTGACCAGAATGGGCTTAGAAGGTCAAGGAAGATGTCTAGAAGCAGTTGGATGCCAAATTCCTTGAGGTGGTTGATTATCTAGAGTAGTTGGCCAATATAGTTCCGGTTCCCAAAAAATATGGTAGGGTTAGAGTCTGCGTAAACTACAGGGATCTGAACAAAGCATGTCCAAAGGATGACTTTCCTTTGCCCCATATCAATGTGCTAGTCAATAGTGCAGCTGCTAGCACTATGTATTCCTTCGCTGATGGATTCTCTGGATACAACCAGATCCTAATGGCAATTATAGATAAGGTGAAGATAGCTTTCATCACAGAATGGGGGATACTACAAGGTCATGCCCTTTGGGTTGAAGAACGCTGGTGCTACCTACCAACAAGCCGCAATAATACTGTTGCATGATTTGATCCACCAGAATGTCAAAGTCTATGTAGATGATATGATGGTGAAGTCTCCCACCAGAGAAGAGCATCCGGCAGCTCTTGACAAGTTTCTCACCCGCGTCGAGAAATATAGACTCAGGCTGAACCCAAAGAAATGCACATTCAGGGTGACATCCGACAAACTGTTGGGTCACATTATTAGTCAAAGGGGTATTGAAGTGGATCTTGATAAGGCAAAGTCAATCATTAAGATGCCTATTCCTAGAACTGAGACAGAAGTCAGGGGATTCCTGGGATAGCTCCAATACATCAGCAGATTCATCACCAAGCTTACCACTATGTTTGGGCCTATCTTCAAGCTTTTAAGGAAGAACCAGCCTATGGTTTGGGATGAGAACTGCTAGTTTACATTTAAGAGGGTGAAGCATTACCTCTCCAACCCATCGATCCTGCAACCGCCTTAGCCAAGAAAACCATTACTGCTTTATCTAGCCTTAGAAGAAGAGTCAGTGGGTGCTATGATAGCTTAGAAGAACGAAGCTGGAGTCGAACATGTTATTTACTACCTGAGTAAGAAGTTGCTGCCAACTGAATGCAAGTATAGCACTATTGAAAAGCTATGCATGGCTATGGTCCGTGTCACCAAGAAACTCAGACACTACTTTCAATCATACCAAGTTCAGGAAATCTCTAAGGTTGACCCTATGAAGTACTTATATGCGGCTCCTTCGCTGGTAGGGAAACTCTCCAGGTGGCTAATCCTATTATCAGAGTTTGATATGCAGTATATCACAACTAAGGTGATCAAAGGCAGATGGATGACTTTGAGACCTTTGAATTGGACTTCCCAGATGAGCACTTGGTGGCAGTTGATGTCCAGAAATAGCGGTTGCACTTTGATGGCGCAATCAACAGAAGAGGTGCAGGTATAAGAGTTATGTTAATCACTTTTGAAGGAGAACTCATTATGCTTTCAAAGCGGCTGAGCTTTCCAATCACTAACAATATGGCTTAGTATGAAGTATGTTTGTTTAGGCTAGAAGCATTGCTAATGATCGGTGCCCAAAATATATAGATATTTGGTGATTTGATGCTTGTCATTCATCAATCTACGACAGAGTAGGAGGTCAAAGAGGAAAGGCTCAAGCCTCACACTGAATACATGAAGCTCATGGTTTGTAATTTTGGCTCTTTCCAATTTATTCACATGCCACGTGAAGAAAATTAGATGGTCGATGCCTTGGCCACACTTACTTTAGTTTGTGAACGACCACAGAGTCAAGTTCAGTCGATATTCATTGAGTAGTCAAAAATTCCTTGCTATGAGGGAGAGCAGGTTATGGCACTAGACCAGCCAGATGAGATCCCATGGTATACATATATCATGAACTTTCTAAAGATTGGTACTTATCCAGAAGAAGCCAATAAAACCGATAAGCTAGCTCTGTGCAGACTAGTAGCCTACTTTACCTGGCATCAGGGTGTTCTTTACAAAAGAACAGCAGATGATCTACAACTCTGATGTATATCGGGGAAGGAGATCAAATAAGTTATGGAAATGATACACGCTGGTGTATGTGGACCACATATGAACGGATTTGCACTTTACAAGAAAATCCTATGCCAAGGGTATTTCTGGCTCACCATGGAGACAGACTGCATACAGTTTATATGGAGATGTCATGAATGCCAGATTCACAGGGATTTGAGTCACATACCACCAGTTGAATTACAAAATTTGACAACGCCTTGGCCTTTCTCAGCTTAGGGAATTGACATCATGAGAGAGATTCATCCTAACGCTTCCAACAGGCATCAATACATACTGGTAGCCATTGACTACTTCTCTAAGTGGGTGGAAGCAGAATCCTTCAACAAACTGGGGGTAAAGCAAGTTTCCAAGTTCATAGAGAAAAATCGCATATGCCGATATGGGGTACCGTATCACTTGGTGTCAAATAATGGAGTGCATGTAACAGCCTGATTAGACGACTGCCTCCATAACCCAACACGAGACCTTTCCAGCATGCTTTGTCCTCACTCACATGCTTCCCGAGAAAACTTCACAGGAGGTCACCCATGCTATAATTGCTCCATGTCAAGCACGTTTAACTATGGAGTTCTTACGGAATGAGCACCAAAAAGGTAGGTGCACCTTGTTGGTATGGATAGTACCTATCCAATCACTTAAGCTATTCTCGATTGCACAATCCCATACCTGCGCAATCTTGAAATCACTCAACTATGCAACCTCATCCTTACACAGTCTCGGGATCCTCTTTTTCAAGTGTGGGATCAGTTTATTCATGTGCCCCTCCGCCTAGAAGCTTGCCAGGAACCGCTCCTTGTCCGTGCTCTTCCTGGCACCGGCGATCACTCCCCGCCCTCGTCAGCCCCGCGTGTCACATGCCCACCAGCTTCCACTTGGTTCATCCCCAAACCACACCGTACTAGGAGAGGTTCCGGCTCTGATACTAAACTGTAATAGCCTAATTAGATGA
>CANYBF011972602.1:0-23015 GCA_948192965.1 Dalechampia spathulata
TTTATAATTATATGGCATTTCACATGAATCATAACATGACATGACATGGTGAAATAAGGTGAAAAGAAAGGAAAATAATATATGAAAAGAGTTAAATGATTATTACTGGGCAAAATGCTAATCCTACGGGAATTTAATAAATATGTTATCATTGGATAACAGTGTTTATACAGTTATATGGAAAAGAAATGAACTCATATTTATGTTATCACAGTGATGATATAAGCCCAGAGAATGCGCATATGAATAACGTGATTCAAAGAAAAGAGGGAGAATGCATAGCATGAATGCATTCTCAGTTATATGCATTATACTTAAAGTTGATATTGGCATATAATCTAATTCATGATTTAGATAATAAGTCATTTTCATATGAAATTTCTATGCAATAAGACAGTCTTAATATATGATTCATGCATAGATGACAAAATTAATTTGTTTAAATCATATGTTTTGTTGGATTGTATTAAATGTTTTAACTAGCACCACTGAGTTTTATACTCAGCGTTTGTCCATTGATAAACGCAGGAACTAGAAAAGCCGCGGAAGAGAAACTTTAGTGGCAGCAGCAGGACCATCTACGTTCGTGTGGTAATTTTATCTTATGGACTTCTTAAAGTTTATAATTGTGCAAGATTTTAAATAAGTACTTTGGCAGTACATCAAACATGGATATATCATAAACTTGTAATAATGTGTGTATCAATATGACGTGAAATATGGTTTGTATGAAATAAGAATTGTTTATAGAACTAGGGATTTAAATGATATAAATTTGTTATTTGATATTTAAAAAAAAAAAAAATTTGCTGCACTTAGTATGAATGTATGGAATCCCTTGTTGGATGATTATTAATTTTCTTAATGGGAATTGGTAATCATTTGATGGGAGCATGTTACGCAGCTAGAAGACATGACATGATACACCTGTATCGATTTAAAAATCACAAGACTAAAACGGGCGGGGAGCTAGGTACGACCATACCATCCAACGGTACGCCCATACAACAAGCATTCTACTAATAAGTAAAAATCCCTGAGAGCTACGTATGACCATACCATCGAAAGGTACGCCCATACGAAACAAAAGTTCTTGACAAGCAATTTTCTTGAAAGAATGGTACGACCGTACCACCCGTTGGTATGCCCGTACTACTCATAGTATAAACAGTCCAACTAGGTATGGTCAGCCATATTACCGTACCATATAATACATACAATTGATACACTCGTACCAAAAATGGTACGCCGTTACCACACATACAAAATACATTTTAATTTGCAAATAACTTAAATTGAATAAGCAAACACACATACATCAAAATCAAGAGTCTAACAAAATCTATTACTAATTTATATACAATTAAATAAACATTAATTTTTATAAATTAAAATTATTAAAATTTAATTTTTTATGTCTATTTTAGCTGGATAAAAAGTAATATTTATAAAAATTGCAATGATGGTAGTGCTATGAATTCCTCCTTCCCCTTACTTTTTTAATATACGCGAATAATTACATTAAAAAAAATTTTATATATTATATAAAAAAAATTTTATATATTATATAATTATGTTAGTTCATGAATTCATTCATTAATGGATATATAAATTTTTTAAAATTGAGTACTGTCTTATCTAAATTTTATTTATTTATTAATCAAATTTTGTTAAATAAATTTTTATCCAATCAAACTTCAATACAAGTAAAACCTAATTCAAGTTATAATAATCAAAATAAATAAATAGATTTGAACTCTTTATTATTATACCCGAAATAAAATGAAAGACTTAAAATTATTAAGAAATAAAATAAAAAACTTAAAATTGTTAAAAAATTATTTATTTGAGTCAAATTTATACATTGAAAAGATGAAATTAATAATTTTGGTTCCATGATTATTGATTTTAATGTTAACAATCAATTCATTTAGTATTTGGCCTGATTTGTGCATTTTTAGGGTGTATACGGTCATACCACCAATTGATACAGGCGTACCAAGAGGATTTTGGATTTTTGCCTAACTTTACATTTTTGGCAGAAGGTTTGGTAGGGGCATACCACTTGTTATATATAGTCATACCACGATCGCTACTTAAATTGACATTTGGGATTTTAGGAGCCATTTAGACGTACACGACTTTGAATAGAAACTTTTCTATTTTAATTAAAAATATTTCAACAAAACTATTTGCATTTAATGCTTAGAGTAATAAACTCATGTTATAAGAGAAGTATATTTAAAGTTGAGGATTCACTTCTTCAAGTAAGTAACTTGATTAATAGTGCTATTGAACCTTTCTCTTTTTATAATCACTCTTGCTCTCTTAAGCTTCATTTGTTGTTATACTTTGATTTCTTTGTATTGGGTTGATGAGAGCTATTGATTGAGATTTATTATTGTAATTAAGAGAAGAATCTTGTGATATTGATCCCGATTGTAAAGGTTTGAGTGTAAGCCTTGAAAACACTAGGGTTGGATTTCTTGATTGAGAAATTCCTCTTATATTTATGAAAGATTTTAATGGAACCCTAAGTTCTTTCTTAGGAGAGTGGATGTAGGCAATTTGAGTGTCAAACCATTATAGCTTGTATGTTGGCTCTTGGGATTTCAATTGGTATCAGAGCCTTGTGCTTATTTATGCAATAATTTACCTTTTAGAGCTAAAGATTTATGGTAACTCAAGGTATAAAGAGTCAATCTTACATAAGACCCCCTTTCTTTGATGAAACCGATTATCCTTATTGGAAGCATAGAATGGAAGTCTTTTTGGTGAATGATAGAGTAGACTTATCCAACTTGATTTAGAATGATTATACTCCTCTAACAATTGACATTGAAGGTGTCACTACCTTGAAGCCTAAAGCTACTTGGATTAGAGAAGAGTTCAATGTCAATGCTATAAATAAGAAGACTATGAACATGCTCTATTATGTTATAATTCTTGAGGAATATAGTTGTGTTTCTCATTGTATGATGACTAAGCAAGTGTGGGATGCTTTGGAAACATACCATGAGGGAACCAACCAAGTATGAATAAAGAAGGTGCAACTCTTGACACACCAATATGAGTTGTTCACCATGAAGGTAAATGAAAGCATCTCCAAAATCAATAATTGGCTCATATCAACAATAAGATACAAAAGGTATTGCTTAAGAAGGATTGGGAAGCTAGTATCACTTCCATTGAAAAAGCCAATGATTTGTTAGTTTTGTCAACCAATGTACTTCTTGGGAAACTCCTTACCCATGAAATTACACTCAAGCAAGGATTTAAAGAAGATAAAAGAAGAGGAATTGCCTTGAAACCTTTTAAGGAAGAAAAAGAGGTGGAGTGCTCTAGTGAAGAGGACATTGACAATAAGGTTACCTTGCTTTCTAAGAGAGTGAGGAATCCTATCATGAGAAAGAAAAGATTTGAGAAGGACTTCCAGAAGCCATTTAAAGTAAGAAAGGATCAAAGCAAGAGAGAAGCATTCAAGAAGAATTCAACCACTTGCTTTGAGTGCAATAAAACCATGCCACAACGAGTGTCCAAAGCTCAAGAAGCCATTTAAGCAATTTAAGAAGAAGGCATTGAAGGCTACTTGGGATAATGATAGCGAGTCTTATGATAGTGGATACAGTGATGAAGGTATAACCAACCTTTGCTTCATGACATTGATGGATAAGCTTGACAAAGATGAGGTTAGTACTTCTTCTCAATCTTATTCTAATGATGATATGGATGATGAGGAAGATGCTTTAGAAATCCTCTTAAACAAGTATGAGCAATTGGTAATTAAAAGCAAGATTTTTAAAAGCAAGTTTGCTAGTATTTCAGAAGAGAATAAGGATTTACAATGTTTGGTTGATGAACTTACTTTATTTAAAAAAAAAGTTTGAAGATTTGGAAAAGAAAAACATAAGTTTGAAAAAGGACAATGAAATTTTGAAAAATCAAAAGGATTAAAATTAACAAGAAAGGAATTTATTGAAAGAAAATCTTTCCAAATTTGAAGTTGGTGGTGTTAAAATTGATTATATTTTAAAGTGTTAAAAGCTTAAAGGGGATAGATAGGGAATTGGTTTTAACCAAGGCTCTTCTTATTCATTTAAGGGCCCATATTTCTAAAAGTATCCTCTTCAACTATTAAGGATAGTGAAAGGAAGTGTGAGAATAAGGATGCTCAAACAAATCATTTCATTAGATTTAATAGAAAATATGATAAGGCATATAAGTGCTCATGTACATCTAAGATAAGTCATAGTCATGCATCCAATATTAAGAAAAAGAAAAATGCTCATCATAACTCTAGATTTTAAAATGTAACTTTTCATTATTGTGGTAAAATAAGACATACCAACAATAGATGTTTCATTAGGAAAGTCATTGGAGTTACAACCCTCATGCCATTTATGCTTCTAACCCATAAGGATCCAAATATATTTAGGTACCTAAAACAAAGTGGTTATGTTTATGTATTAGGTGTGCTTGAAATTCAAGGTGAATGTGAATAAATGGTATATTGATAGTAGTTGTGCAAGATACATGACCAGGAATGCAAGCTTATTCTCTCAATTAGAGAAGTAGGATGGTCGAAATATCACCTTTAGAGATAATTCCAAAAGTAAAGTGATTGGCATTGGTAAGGTTGGTAAGGAATCTTCTTTCTTTATTAACAAAGTCCTATTATTTGAAGGTTTAAAACATAATATTTTGAGTATTAGTCAACTTTATGACAATGGTAGGTTATCTTTGACTCAAAAGGTTGCCTTATATATAGGATGTTTGATGATAAGATCATTTTTCAAGGAGAAAGAATTAAAAATGTTTATGTGATTGATCTAGATTCATTTTCTAATAAAAGTGTTAAGTGTCTTGTCTCAATAAGCGAGAACTCATAGCTATAGCATAAAAGGCTTGGACGCACAAGCTTTGAGAATATTGGAAACCTTGGGAAGAGTAAACATATGGTTGGACTTTCCAAAATCAAATTTCTCAAAGATAAAGCATGTGAAACTTGTCAAATGGGTAAGCAAGTAAAATCCTCCTTTAAAGCCGAAAACAAGGTAACAACTACTAAACCTCTTCAATTACTTTCCATGGATTTATTTGGTCTTACTAGGGTTGCTAGTTTAGGTGGCATGCACTATGTACTTGTGATTAGGGATGATTACTCTAGATTTACTTGGGTTTATTTTTGGCTCATAAAGATGATGCTTTTGAAGCTTTTCTGTCATAGTCTAGCACACGACACCTAAATAAACTTGTTAGTACCATGCTTTGATAATTGATTTACATTTGAGAATATATGTTTGTTATTTGATATGAGGTTTGCATGAATTATTATGAAATACATATGTTAATGTGTGAGAATTTTAGGTATATGTGAATTATGATAATTTAATTGTTAGGTGAGAGTGATATATGTGTAATTTGGATTATGACGATAAGTTAAAAATATGTATTTAAGATTTATGTGTGTAGTGTTATTATTATTATTATTATTATTATTATTATTATTATTATTATTATTATTATTATTATTATTATTATTATTAAAATTAATACTCTCATTATTTATTGTATTATTATTATTATTATTATTATTATGTGGTAGTGGGTTATAAGTATTATATATATAGATTATTATTATTTTTATTATTAGTATTATTATTATTAAATAAGAAAGGTTAAAATGAAATAAGAAATTAATAAAATAATGGGTTATTGATAAATGGAAGTGACATTTTTCATGCATATTTTGAATAGGGAGGGTGGGTGGTTTTCCATGATTCATTCCACTGGTTTGACTCCTTTGATTCTCTAGTTTCCCTTCTTGAAATTGACTCATTGTGTTCTTAGGATGGCATCATTTTGAGTGTGGTTATTGAATAATTTTAGCAAGAGAGGTAAGTTAACATTAGGAATGCTTAATTGACTCTTTTTATACACCTTCTTCTTCTTTCTCTTTCATTATCCTTGTGTTTGTTACTGGTGAATTTATGGAATGAAAACTGAGTTGAATGCATGCACTTTGGTAGATGGAATGTTGATTATATGCACTTTTGAGGATAGTTACCAAATGGCTTAATAACTAAAGATTACTAGAGTGCGTATATATGCGCTTGTGGAAGTTTTACTATATCGTGTACTGCCGAGATTATGAACTTCTAATGTGATTTCAGAATGAGGTAGGTTAGATTGACTTAAGTGAGTTGATGATTCAAGGTATGTTGACACTTGTGTATCTCATTCATATATTTGATCTCCTCTTCTTCATGTTTCCATTTGTGAATGTGACTTAGGAAAAATGTTGGGAATGAAACTGTGATTGGTTCAATCATTGTGAAATGTTGAATTGAAATTTTGAATTGGCATGTAGATACTATCGATTGTGTAAATTATTTGAATATTAAGCGCTTATGTGTGTGTGAGTGTAGTATTTAATGTATAGTTGATAATTTAATTTTGCTATGAAATTTCTGATTGTTAGTTTTGAAGCTATGTTAAAATGATAAATTGTACTTATTGAATTGAATGAATATTGTGTTGGAAATTGAGTAAACGCCAAGGTTGATGAAGGAATTAGTTTATTAATATCTAAGGTGTGTACTTGATGGTTATGGGTTTATATTGAAGCTGCGTTACATGTTTTATGTATGCGAAATATGTTGGTATATTTGTGAGAGTATGGAAGGGTACATGTCATATGTAAATAAAGAATTAATGAAATACTGGTATATATTGGTGCTTGTATTACAAATTATGTTATCCATTAAGAACCTTGTAGCAATAAAATATGAGGAACTCTTAATGTTGATTTTTGAACACTATTGCCTTATGTAGGATTTCAACGTGATTGAGAAATGTATTAGAATATTGATGGTGATGATTCAAAGTCAAACTATATATTAAAGCATGGTTTACTAATTAATATACATAAAATGGTCCAACATGACACTATGGGTACTTAAAGAGTGAGGTTGTGATAATGCTTATTTTGAAGCTCTTATAGTATAAATTTTGACACCATTATACATGTTGATAGTTAGATTATGGCATTTCCCTTATTATGTCTCTTATAGTGGAAGTTTGATGCTTTCTTGGTATTGAAAGAAATCTTTATGGAGTGTGTTTCATTTGATATATATATATAGCGTGATGCTAATAGACATGGCTAACATAATATTATATGTACCATATGAATAGTATATGTACCATATGAATAGTAACATACTTGGAAGGTGAAGATGTGATGCGAATGTGATACTGAGGATCGATTTGGTACTAGCATTTTACGTATGTATTACATATTTGTTATATGCTTTGAGTATATACGTTTCAACTTCTCAAATACAATGTAATATACATATCTATATTATGGATTCATATTCACATGACATGGTTAAGTAGAGGTAATACCTAAAAATGAACATGATACTTATACTAAGTAGATTTAAATAGAAATGTCACAGGACCTCACAAGGAGGTGATTACTGCTTCACCTCAGAGGGTAAATAAGGGCAAGGGCATAGCAAGTAAGTGCTAATTCCCCTCTAACTATTTCCATATGATCTAAATATTGGATTAAGATGTAATACTCCATATATAAATGGATGGTCATTTTAAGTATTATTTATTTTGAATGATAATTATTAGTATTAGATCTTAATATTTTCTATGAATCATTCAAACTGCTTTTTGAATATTCATTGATAGTTGTTTTATTAGCACTACTTTTATTTTACTCATAGCATCATTGAGTTTTTCTTAGCATTATCATTTGAATTAATGCAGGTCCTAGTGGTTCGGGCTTATATAGGAATTCCTAAACACTAGCTATATATTTTATTTTACAATAGTTTGGTTCGTGTTAAAGTCTAGTGAAGCTTGCTCCTAATTACTGGTTATTGATGCAACTTTTGTATTACTATAACTTTAAGCAGTAAACTATTATTTATGTCAATGATATATGTTAGTATAAACAACTACTACTATCATGTATTTATTGAGTTGCCTGTTTATACTGTTTGTGATCAGATATTATACTATACTTAGAATCGATTAATGAATACATGCTTTATTTAATTTTTGCACTTAATCGATTCATCTTGAGAAATTTTATTTGCACGTATCCTTTATAGAATAAATCTTACTTTTCTATTATAACGAAGACTATTATCTGTTCTACAGAAGCATGTCACACCACTATTATGGGTGTTACATGCTTAGTGGTATCAGAGCTATGGTTTAGCTCAATGTATGAATTACATAATATGTTTAATGCTTAAAGCTACAATTTTGCATAGCTAGGAGTGTTGTGAGTCCTTAATGCTAACTGGTGTGATCCATTATATATATTACAGATTCATCATAATGACTGACAAGGCAGAAATAGCTAGTGAGGAAGGAGCTGGTAATTTTAATCTATAGGAAGGGAATGACTATGATAAAAACCTTTACCCTGGTAGCTCGCTTAGAAGCAATTCAGATGTTACTAGCATATGCATCTCACATGAACTTCAAGTTATTTCAAATGGATGTTAAAAGTGCTTTTCTACATGGTTTTATTGAAGAAGTTTATGTTGAACAACCCCCTAGTTTTGAAGATTTTAATTTACCTAATCATGTTTTTAAACTCACTAAAGCCTTGTATGGACTTAAATAAGCTCCAAGAGCTTGGTATGAAAGGCTAAATTATTTCCTAATTGATCATGGTTTTGAAAAAGGCAAGTTTGAAACTACTATTTTTATTAAAAATTACAAGCATGATCTTCTTCTTGTGCAAATTTATATTTATGATATTATATTTAGTGCTACTAATAAAGATTTATGCAAGGAATTTTCTAAGTGTATACAAGGGGAGTTTGAGATGAGCATGATGGGATTGAAATACTTCTTAGGACTTCAAGTCAAGCAATGTCAAGATGGTATACTCAAGAGATGCTTGAGAAGTTTGGAATGAGTGAAGCTAAGGCAAGCAAAACTTCAATGAGCACAACTACAAAACTTTCTCTTGATGAAAGTGGCAAGCTTGTTGATCAAAAAAATATAAAGGTATGATAGGTAGTCTTCTCTATCTAACTGGTTATAGACTCGATATCATGTTTTCCATATGTTTATGTGCTTAATTTCAAGCTTCACCTAGGGAATCTCTTTGTTTACTATAAAATGCATTTTTAATTACTTGTGTGGGAGGGGCTTTTGCCACCACCCAGAATAAGGCTTGTGATGCATGGACCGAGGACTCACTTGGAGTGAAAATGCAATCTTCTCGAGGGCTACCTTGAGGAATGAGATGGACTTAAAAGAGCTGTAAGATGGAGTCACCATTTGATGGTTCCAGATTTGGTTCAACCAACCCATGGCATGAGTGCTAAGTCAAACCCTTCAAAGATGGTTCAGGTGGTGAAGATCTATTCACTCAGAGTTTCAAATTTGATTTTACCATTTTAGTCAAGTTAATTACTATAGGCAGGTGAGCATTCATAAGTATGAAATAAGCACGCAATGGGGTATAGCATAGTAACAATCATGGTAGATATAGCATGACAAGTATGATATGGTAGTCATAACATGACATCATGATATAACAATCATGGCATGAGACATGGTATAGGCATGACATGTGAGATGGCATGGTATAGACATGTCATGTAAGATGACATGGCATAAGCATGGTATATGAGATTGCATGACATAGGCATGACATGTAAGATGACATAGGATAGGCATGGCATGTGAGATGACATAGCATTGGCATTGCATATGAGATGACATGATATAGGCATAGCATGTGAGATGACTTAACATAGGCATGGCATATGAAATGACTTGGCATAGGCATGACATGTGAAATGACATGGCATATGCATGACATGTGAGATGACATGGCATAGGCATGACATGTGAGATGACATGACATAGGCATGACATGTGAGATGACATGATATAGGCATGACATGTGAGATGACAAAACATAACATTCATCATATAGCAATGATAAAACAAGCATAGCACCACAAATGAAAATTACCGATAAAGGCCTGAAGATAGGGGACATATAATGAGATAAGGCTAAATCATACAAAATAAGGGAATAATACATATTCCATTATAAAAGATCTTCAACAATACATAAAATCCAAGATGTTAAGCAATATATCGACCACTTGGGAAAAGTCAACCTTGGACGGTATAAGCCGAAAATGTAAAACACGAGTAAAATCGTTAGTAGCAAGTGAAATTTAGGACTAGATCGACTAATTCAATACCACGTTAAAGCATGAATCAAGAGTCAAAGTTTAATGAATGTAATGAAAATATGATAATAAACAAGAATCAAATCATGAAAAAATAATCAACTTTAGGTAAATCGATCAATAGCATAACCAGACTTTTTTAAGATCATATAAAGCATCACTTAGAAATAAATCAACATCCGATTAAACTATACATGTTAAGTGACAACATTAAACATAATTAAAATGATATTAATTGAGTAATGAAGTAAAATGATAATGATTTAATGGTAAAATCATATGAAATTGATCATGGTACAATGATTTGGGAGTCACTAACATCATACAAATGTCAATTAGAGATAGCAAACTTAACCAATCAAGGCCAATCATGTCATCAATGTTAAATTAACAAATTAAATAAGCATTGAACTTGAGAAATATAATTTTGAAGTCAAAATTAAGAATGTAGAATCAATATATGATGAATTCAAATCATTAGGGCTATTGTGAAGCCACTAATGCTACTGAAGACTTCAATGAATAGGAGAAATCAGGTAAAAAATGAATGGAAAGCCATATTTTTTGGCAAATTGGACAACCATGTACGCCATACATAGTATGATGTACGCTACATATAAGCTATGTATGGCACACATAACATGTTATGTACAGCATATAACGAGTAGAATTAAAGAAAAACTTGTTTTAAGTAAAAACATGAATTAAACTCAAATCTCAATAGATTTTAAAACCAAAGCATATCATTTTAGTCATTAAAAAGCATTGAGATCCATTATATCACCCATGATTGAAGCCAATCATCAAAACAAAGCCAAAAAACATAAACCCACAATGAAATCAAGTAGAATAGAAGAAGAAGAGAATAGGTATTTAACTTACCATAGTAAGATTAGATTCTAAAATCTTGATTCCAAACATGATTAAGGATTTAAGAAGGATTAATTCATCTCTAATCCTAGACTAATTACTTAATTAAGTGCTTAATTAAGTAGGAGTGCAATTTAGCAGAGTTTAGGTAGATTTTGTTAATTTTGGACCCTTTTTTCATAAATACAAGGCTTGTATTTATTAGTGAGGGTCATGAGAATGAGGAAAACATATTAGAAATGTGGGATTCTAGAAAATTTTGAACCATGTGCATAGCATATAGTGCTATATGCACAATATCTAGCCTAGAAAAAGGCTATATGCACAACATGTAGTAGTAAATACCCAATATGATGTGTTTTTGACCTATGTACAGCACCTAATATGAGTGCATTGGGATGTGCACCATATTAGATTTTCTTGGAAAAAGATGCCTATCATGCACATATTTTCAAAACATGCACAACATGTGACACTATATGTTGCACATGTCATATGATGCATGTTATGTGCTCCACCTTTCACAAGCAAAATGTAACATGCTCCACATGTCTAGAACACTTCAGGGAGGCTTAAAGGTATGTGTACAAATTAGGGTTAACATTAAGAGCTTGTACTAAGGCTCAAAGGCATGTTTTCCCCCTGATTAAGATCATTTTGAGGTGATACAAGCAAAAGTCATCAAAATAAGGCTCACCATATGAATTTTCACCTAAGGAAAGGGAAATACCTAACAGATTCTTGT
Organism: Dalechampia spathulata; assembly: GCA_948192965.1. Classification (NCBI taxonomy): domain Eukaryota; kingdom Viridiplantae; phylum Streptophyta; class Magnoliopsida; order Malpighiales; family Euphorbiaceae; genus Dalechampia; species Dalechampia spathulata. Next base: position 11,866 of record CANYBF011972602.1, read on the forward strand.
ATCAAGGCTCAATGTTCATGCTGAGGCTTGATGGATGCTTATGTTAAGGCTTGCATAATGATCATGCTAAGGCTTATAGAATGCTTGTGTGAAGGCTTGCAACTCCATAGGGGAAAATCAGGATCCATTAGGGATATAATAGTGATCTACTAGGGAAACTTAACCAAGATGCTCATTCCGAGGCTTTCAACTCCACTGATGAATTCTCACTAAGAGTCCGATGCTCGGGTAAGATGATCAATGCTGATCATGGAATGCTCATGCTAAGGCTTGCATCCAAACTAGGGAATAAAACATAGCCCATTAAGTACCCGATGCTTGGGCACAATGATCAATATTAATTGGGTAGTGCTCACATTGAGGCTTGTAACTCCATTGGGCATAAGAGAGTTCCTAAACTACCACTAGGAGCCCGGTGCTTAGGCGAGATGATCACTGCTTGATCAGATAATGCTTATGCTGAGGCTTGTAACCGAATTCTGGCACTATGAGCCCAATGCTAGGGTAAGATGATCACTGTTTGATTAGGTCAACTACTGGACCAATGGCTTTGTTGCAAGGCTCAAAAATCATTTGAAATTTAAGTTTAGATGCATGCTGTTAGGGTTTAAGTGTCATATGCTTAATCTCATGATCGCTACTAGATCAGGTGGTTAACTGCAAAACTTAGGTGATCAACTACTAGATTAGGTGAACAACTAATGGTTCTGAAGTGATCAACTATTAGATCTATGCTCATGCCATCCAATAAGTGTAACATCTCTGAAGATTGCATTTAGGACCCACTGTTGGAATACAAAACTATTTGGTCAATGGCTTGACTAGTAGTCAATTGTTTGACTAAAACTAATCATTTATTAGATCAATTTTTTTTATCTATGGTAGATATAGAAAAGCAATTTGTTAGTGAAATTGGAATTAAAATGATTTAGAGAAAATACTTGAATTTTTGAGTATCAGTCTACTGCATTCTGACTAATTTTTTGAATTTTTCAGATGTTATGGTTCATGAAAATTGGACATACTGGGGAAAATGATCTCCAAAATTTGAAATTTTTATGAGGGGCCTAATGCCATGAGTGCATCTTCATGAGTAAATGCCTCACATTAACAGAGCACTATAGAAATTGGTGCACGTTAGCAAAACTTGCTATGTGTAGAGCACATAGTACTACATGCCATGCACATCACATAAAGATCATATATTTCCAAGCTTTCATTTCAAAAATCACTTTACCTCCACATGTAAAACTAAATTTCTCTCAACTTTAACACCCAAAATCCATCACTTCTTAAAAAATGGTCTGAATTAGGATGTAACAAACACCTTGAGACTCAAAATTGGTCCCTACTATCCTCTAACCAAGCATACAAACTACGATCCTTACTATGGAGCTTGGTACAATGAGCCAATTACTGAGACATTCACCATAGATTCCCATAGGTCTCGAGCTCCTCCCGAGAAGGTAAGTTTCTTGTATTTTGGTTCAGTTTTTTGGTTTTTCAAAAGTTGAGTTTTTATACATTTTTGATGCATTTATGCTAGGCTTAGGATTGTACATGGTTATTGAAAGGTTTTGAAGAAAAATGGTATTTTTAAAATGGGTCAAACTATATGCTACATATATCGCACTATATGCACTACACATAGTCTATATGTGGTGCACATAAGGCTATGTGCTACACATATAGTGAACAGAATTTGGCTAAAACAAGCATTTTTTGGTGATTCCACTAGCAATTGGTCAATTTAAGCATTCATACGCATGAATTAGACCTAAGATTAGGCAAGAAGAAAGCAATTTTGTTAGCATAAAACTGAATTGAACTAGTTTAGATGCTACTTAAATAGGTGTTTGACGTTTGGAGTGACACCATTGAGACTAGAGTTTGACGATCCTAATGTGCACCCTAGATATGAGTGTTCGCAAAACTTTATTAAGGGTCAGTTGATGTGGCCTTAGAATCCATTGATTTATACTTATGACAAACTCAATCACTTATATGAAACATCCTTCTCGATGCTGATGAGGGATAAGATTGACTTTGAATTGCCAAATACCACTTATGTGAGTAGATGAAGTACATTAGTATGCTACTAATTCTACTGATCTGACATGTGTTTGACTTGTTCAGGTCCCTCGGGATACCATGATAACACTACAATATTGTTGATGGGATGGCACTGCTACTACAGCTTTGAGATGAAAGACATCTAGGTAAGCACCTATCATGATTATATTCATAATGTTTATGCATGGATGCATGAATTATATACTTATATGCTTGTGTTAATGTAGATGAGTCGGGACTTGGAGTGAGATTGCTATGCTTGGATGACTGAGCATATGGGCATAGAGATCGTTTAGTTGATGACTCACCTAGAGCGATACAACATTGAGGTCCCTAATAGTCCTTGTCCAGATGAGGAGCAGTCATGGAATGATAATGCCTAAAGTAGACATGACATTATAATTCACATGCATGGTGCCAAAACTCTGTGGCTTTTGTATTAGAGCATAGGATAGAGTATCGTAGCCTAGCATGAAGAACTAGTACACTTAGGCTATGGTGTACGAACATTGTAAATTTTCAACTACTTGAACTTTGTATCTTTTACATTTAGAGTGAAACCCAAAATGGTTATTGTTGTTACTCTTTTGTAAGAATATAATGCATTATGCTTCTCTATCAAAACATAACTCATTTGTTCTTTTCGTACCCTTTCCTGCCAATGGGGTGATACTGAATGGAGTCAAATAAGTGAGTTTGAACTATAGTATCTAAAGATGTTTCAACAAGTCTCCATTAACACTGCTTTCTTACACGATGCTGTGCAATTCTAGGATCCTATGGCCCATGTCTTCCTATTTGAACACATGGTCTGATGTACGAGGAGTTTGTTACTATCCTTAAAGTCACATGTAGCATGAAGATGATGCTAATAGTGCTGACACCTACCAGAGAGGTGATTCCGTATCTGATAAGGGCATTTAACATTAGCTCGATAACAGTGAGGTCACTATTGACTATAGAGGGCTTTGTAGATTTTACTGCTATCTTCTGACTGTACGACCATAAGCTGGTGACTACCTCTTCATGGTTGAGGGTAACAAGATTTAGACTATTAGTATAGTTTCTATTTGTTGACCCATTTAGACATGAGGATCTAATGATTAGTCTAGTGATTGATCAGATGAAGTAAGGTAGGATCCTTTTTCCCATGATCATGGTAGAAACGATCCTAGGGTTGGATAGAGTAAGGTGAGGACAGTCTGAATGCCTTAGCGGTAGTCTACGTCTACTATAGGTGTGAATTCTAAGCTACCTTTATAGGTTTTCAACTTAGTAAAGCTACATTTTTACTTTAATTTTTACAGGAGTTACCTCTTATGAGGTTTTCAGTTCATCAGGCCATTGATTTTGGTTTGGACCCTAACTTTTGCTTGAACTGCCCCCTTGGGTTTTCAACTCAGTGGGTCACTCTAATTTTGCAAGGTTTTCAACTTAACGAGCTTTCTTTTTTTTTTTAAAATTTTTTTTACAGATCTGGCTTTAGGAGAAGCTGGAGATCTTGGCACCACTAAAAGATGATCCATAGAGGTATGCACTTGTAGCCATATGCAGAGAGGCTACATCTTTGGTCAAGTGAGGATGTAACATTTGATGGCTGGGTCAAGTGGATAGGGGCAATCCCTAAGAGTGAGGCCAGGTGGACCTATCCTTGGTGGCACATACATCATATGATGGTGAGGATGTACATTAACTACATTTTGCTGCTGGTATTCAAATGCTACACTCACTATAGTCCAGTAAGAATCTATCGTTAGTATGACCACAGACAAACTATCCCTCAATTGACAGAGTTCAAGGGAGGATGAATGTTCTCCTACTTCTTAGAGCACATGGAGAGGACTTGGCCTCATTGTAGGATCATGTTGGTAGAGATTCCTAGAGCTAGATCTGCTACAGATGATGAGTATAAGCGGTAGGTACTGCACCACACATAGGGTTTTTGTACAACATAAACTATTAGGGAACAACATCATATGCAACAAAGAAAGACAATGCTTTGTGTTTGAAATTTGTATTACTTATCGCTAAGTTTATGAACATATGTTCCATTTGCATTAATAAGAATAAAATATTTCCATGAAAAATGTTAAAACCAGTATAGAAGTTTCCTAATATGCATTAGACTTAACCCTTGTCTATTGACCAGCCCCACGTGAGATTTTTGGATCAATTATTTTAATGCCTTCCTTTTGCTTTTAAGAGCTCTAACTTTTGCATGAGTTGTCCAAATGGATTTTCAACTCATCAAGCAAGTATTTTTTCTTTTATCTTAACTTTTACATGAGCTACCTATGCAGATTTTCAGCTTACCAAGCTTTTCATTTTTATTTTCTCTTATTTTTACCCTTTGCTCTAAATAAAGTACTTCTTTAGCGATCAAGGTTGATAGGTTTGAAGAACTCATTACCCTTCAGGTCTGAGATACAAACACTACCTTTAGACATAATCTTCTTAACCAAGAATAGGCCCTCCTAGTTAGGTCTAAACTTTCCACGTAGATCATGGATAACCAATTTGACTTGCTTTAGAACTAAATCACCTTCTTGTATAGCAACAGACTTGACCTTCTCATTGAATGCATTCGCCATGCACTTTTTTTTTAAAGTTGTAGATGATAAAAGCCTTTAGCTGCTTCTCATCAATAGTAACCAGTTGTTTATATCTAGCTCTCTTCTACTCAGCCTCTGGTAACTAAGATTCTATAACAACCCAAAGTGACTTTAGCTTCACTTTGAGTGGTAATACGGCTTCTATCCCATAAATTAGAGAATATGGGGTAGCACCCATAGGACTCCTTGTAGTGGTTTTGTAACCTTTAAAAGAAAATGGTAGCTATTTATGTCGATCCTGGTAAGTCTACACAATCTTGGCTAAGATCCACTTGAGTGTCTTATTGGCTACTTCAACCCTATATCTCTCTAATAAGTCAAACACTTAACCCTGGAACTGCACTTCATTATCAGACATCAAGTAATGCAATACCCCATATCGGCATATGAGATTCTTCTCTACAAACTTAGTAACTTGCTTTGCCCCTAGTTTACTATAGGATCCTGTCTCCCCCCCCCCCCCCCCATTTAGAAAAGTAGTCAATAGGCAATAATATTTATCAATATTGATTAGAAGCATTGGGATAGATCACACCCATGATATCAATGCCCCAAGCTGAGAAAGGCTATGGCATCATCAAATTCTACAATTCAACCGATGGTATGTGAGTCAGATCTCCATGAATCTAGCACTCATGACATCATCACACAAACTGTATGAAATTTGTCTCCATGATAAGGCAAAAATACCCTTGGCACAGGATCTTTCTGTACAGATTGAATCCATTCATGTGAGGCTCGTATACACTAGCATGCACTATCTGCATGACTATTTCAATCTTCTTCCCTAATATTCTTTTGTAAAGAACACCCTGATGCCATGTAAAGTTAGCTGCTAGCCTCTACAAAGCTAGCTTATCAGTCTTATTGGCTTCCTCTAAATAAGCACCAATTCTTATAAAATACATGATATCAGCATACCATGGAGCCTTATCTTGGTGGTCTAGTGCCATAACCCATTCTCACTTATAATAAGGAATCTTCGACTACTTGATGAATATAAGCTAAACTTAACACTATGGTTGTTTACATATTGAAGCCAGTGTAACCAAGGCATCAACCATTTAATTCTCATCATGTGGAGTGTGAATGAATTTACATGAGCTAAAATTACAAATCATGAACTTTATGTATTCAACGTAAAGCTTGACCCTTTCTTCTCTAACATTCCACTTGGTCATGGATTGGTGAATGACAAGCATCGAATCACTAAGTACCTCCATATCTTGGGCATTGATCTTTAAGAATGCTTTGAGCTCAAATAAATATGCTTTATACTTAACCATGTTGTTGGTAACAATAAAGCTTAGCCACTTCAAGAGCATAATTAGTTCACCTTTAGGAGTGATTAGCACAACCCTTATGCCTGCACTGTCGAAGTTCAACTACTATTTCTGGACATCGACTGCCATTAAGTGCTCATCAGGGAAGTTTAGTTCAAAGGTTTTAGAGCCATCCATTGATCTAGACGCTAAGAATTTGGCAATTGCTCTACCTTTGATCACCTTCTTAGTAATGTATTGTACATCAAACTTTGATAACAGAATTAGCCACCTGGAAGGCTTCCCTACTAGTGAAGGAGCTTCACACAAGTACTTCATAAGATTGACCTTGGAGATCGCCTGAACATGGTATGACTGGAAGTAGTGTTTGAGCTTCTTAGTGACCCATACTATAGCCATGCATAGCTTCTTAACAAGGTTGTACTTACACTTTGTCAGCAATAGTTTCTTACTCAGGAAATAACAATTTGTTCAACTCCAGCTTCATTATCTTGAGCCATCATAGCACCCACTGACTCCTCTAAGGCTAAATAGAGCAATAATGATTTTCTCAGCTGAAATGGCTATAGAATCGGTAGGTTAAAGAGATAATGTTTCACTTTCTTGAATATAAATTGATAATTCTCATCCCAAACCAAAGGTTAGTTCTTTCTCAAAAGCTTAAAGATGAGATCATAGATGGTAGTAAGCTTAGTAATGTTCTTGTTAATGTACTAGAGTTGTCCTAAGAATCCTTTGACTTCAGTCTCAGTTCTAGGAATAAGCATCTTACAGACTGACTTCGCCTTATTGGGATCTACCTTGATACCCCTCGAGCTTACTATATATCCTAAGAATCCAAATGTGCACTTCTTTGGATTTAGCCAAAGCCCATACTTCTCAACCCGTATGAGAAATTTGTCAAGAGGAACCAGATGCTCTTATTTGGTTGGAGACTTCACCATCATATCATCTACATAGACTTTGACCTTCTTATGGATTCAATCATTCAATAGGGTTATTGTGGCTCTCTAATAGGTAGCACTTGCATTCTTCAAGCTGAAGGGCATGACCTTGTAGTAATAGGTCCCCTATTTTATGATGAAAGCTAGCTTCACCTTATTAATAATAGCCATGAGAATCTGATTGTACCTAGAAAACCCATCAGCAAAGGAGTACATAGCACTAGTAGCTATGCTGTCAACCAACACATCAATATGAGGCAAAAGGAAAGTCATCCTTCAAGCATGTCTTGTTCAGATCCCTATAATCTATGCAAACCTTGACCTTGTCATCTTCATGAGAACTAGAGCTAAATTGGCCAACCATTAAGGATAGTCAACAACTTTGAGGAAATTGGCATCCAACTACTTCTGGATATGCTCTTTGACCTTTTTGAGCCTATTCTGGTCAGAGCTAACATAACTTCTGCTTAACTAGCTTGAAATCAAGTTTGATTAGAATTCTATGTTTCGCTATAGTTCTATCAACACCCGACATGTCTTATAGCCTAAAGTAAAGGCTTTTATATGTTGTTTCAACACTCTGATGATTTTTGTTCTCTCATTAGAGGTTAAATCAAATGCAATCTAGAGAGCATAGGGCTTGCCATTTATGATAATGTTAACAATTTCAATGTGTGATGCATTAATGTCAAAAATGCTCATGTAATGCTCATATAATGCACAATGCCATCAGAATACACATCACAAACATAAGAAAAACTATTTTTCATTACATTAAACTTTGAAGGGACTATATCATCATCAAAAAGTACAAAAATAAGGACATAATTGTCCTTATACATAATCTTATCAAAAGTGTTATTTACTAGTGTAGTGATGTCCTCGTAGACCTTTTGAAGAAACAAATCCTCCATATCTAAGCTTTGTAGCTTGAACTTTAGTGTAGTAACTATAGTGGATTCTGGATTAAGGCAACCAGTGGTAAGATTAACATCACTAAAGACCCAGAAGTCATCATCATGTCTGTTGGTGGAAGAAGTGGCAATGACCTTCTTGGATGCTGTCAAGGCTAACAAATCACATACAACATCAAAGATGGTGAACTGCTGATCAAAGAAGTCATTCGAGTTAGGCAACTCGGGAGTACGATCATGTTGCATCTCTCCCGGGATAAAGGCAACCATCTTGCATTCTTCTAGCTTGTCTGAAGTGTAAGGATTGGATATAGTATGTCTCTCCTTACATGATTGAAGGAATATTGAACTCCACTATACCCTAATAGTACCAACCTAAACCCTTGTCAGGCATGAAGTTCATATTGTGAAACATCTTCTCCACAACGGGACTCAGTTAGTATGAGTATGACTCAGGTTCTCCAATAGCGATGATCTGAAAGCCAGTCATAAGAGGCACATCCTCTCTGATGTAGGCTAAGGCAACCTCATCATCAATTATAATAGTAACCACACCCTCATCATGTAAGAACTTGATCTTCTGGTGTTAGGTGGACAGCACACCTCCCAGCGAATGGAACTAGGGCCAGCCTAATAGCAAGGTGAATGATACTGGAATGTCGAGAACTATAAACTCAACCATTGACTCAATCAACCTGATAGTAATGTTGGTTAATTAAAACAATTGTTGAGCAGCGAAAGGTGAATTTTAAAATTTTCAAAGCAAGTATTTTATGGATCTTTGCAACCCCATGTAATAACACATCATATAAGAGAAAAATTAAAAAGGAGGATGTGTAGAGCTTACATTAATGCTGATCTCCTTCTTTCTTGATCGTCAGAAAAGTTGTAGCAAACTTTTCAATCCCCAAGTGTAGAGGATCTCCAAACTATCCATACAAGTCAAGAGATCAAGTTAGTAATCTAGATTAAAAAATTAAATCGTTTAGAGACTAGTAAAATGATTTAGAAAGGAGAGTAGAAAGGATGTTTGATTCGCTTCTTCTAAGTGAATCTCCTTCTTCTTCTTCTTCTTATTGTGTTCTTTTAGCTTCGGTTCTTCTTGAAAGAAAAGAGGCTATCGTATTTTTCTAGAAGCAATTTTTTTTTAAATCATATAATTATATTCTCTATTATTAAATAATAAAAGCCCTAAACCTAATGTAATCCTAACTAGGTTTAAGGTTACTTAGGTAATTTTAGTACAACATATTATTAAAATTGGGCTTTTATTTCTTTAATAATATAATACTTATTCATCTCATATTAATAAGTCTTATAACAATTATATTGGGTTTAAGTTAATGCAAGCCCATATGGGCCATGCGACACTCACATTGGGCCTAAGTCCATTTAAGCTAGTATAAACCATACCAACTTAAATCACTTGTATCTTAAGTTCTACTCATCAAAATTAAGTGATCTTGGTATCAAATCGAAGCTATTTTCATTCTCTATCAAATGAATACATAAAATATAGGTTATCTCATAACATTATTTCATTAACATCCATTCTAAGTTCTTGATATCTTAACTTTTAGTGTGTGACCTTTTGGGTTCCTGACAAGTTGGCAACATATAAATTCATATGTAAATCAAGAGTGGTGTCTACTCACACATCATGACTACCCAAAATGTCAAGAGGTCATAAGTTTGACTACAACCCTTCCATATCAGATCCCATGCAATAAACTCCTTTCACCATCCACTATCTCATTTAGGTTTAAGTATGGATTAATGTTAACGTTAACTTAATCCATAATCAAGTGCGTTAGATCATGCCCTAAATTGATGTTTCACGTTCTATAATCTTTATTCCCAAAATGTCCTTATGAACTCATTCATCAATGGACATTCCACTCTGGCCAGAGATTCTCTGAAATAAAGATGTAACATGAATCAATGAGATAAAACCCCTACAATTAATCTAGGGTGGTGAATCCTTTATTGATAAATAAATACCTTCAACTACTTCACATTATATCCAATCTCCAAGTTATGAATGCCTCCTATGGAGGAATAAAACATAAGAGTCAAAACATAATGATCCATAATTAAGATAACCTTGTTATCTCAAGTCTTAAGAATACTTACATTACTGATATGAGAGAGATATATTTCACAGACATAGATTAATCATCCATATGAAATATCACTAGCAAGGTCTTCAATGAGTCAGTCCCCTACTGCCCATCCACATGTTCAGTTTAGACAACATATGTCATGATGAATGAGAATCATCCCCTAAGTCAAACATGTACTGATCTTAACCGCATTAATAATATCCATTCTTATTAATACATTGATCAGGATAGATTCAGATATTGAACATTTGTATACAATAAGAATCTCATTTCATAAACTCTTTATGAATTCCATTATACTGTTCCAATATCATGGAATTCATTATTTAATTAAAAGCCTTTCAAGCAAATCAAATAATGAATAATGTCTTTCATTGATTAAAACATTCAAGTACAATAAAACATTATGCTCTAGAGCATACACTGACAGAGTCGCCACCGAATGGTTCCGGATTTGGCCCAACTGACCCATAGCAGAGTGCTAGTTGAACCCTTCAGAGATTAGGTTTAGGTGGTGGAGATCTATTCTATGAGTTTCCAAAATTGATTTTACCATTATAGTTGGAATTAATTGTCCTAGGCAGGCAAGCATGCGAGCGTAAATGTAAGCACACAGCGCGTCATGTGAGTTAGTGTTGTGAGGTTGCACGTAAAATGACATATAAAGCTATATGGCATTTTCGATGGCATGGCATATGCATGTCATCTGATATAGCGATAAAAGTAACATGGCATATGCATGACATGTGAGCGTGGATGACATATCATATGCATGACATGACAACCTAATATGATATGTAAGCACATAATCATGGCAAATAGTGCAATGCGTTATGCGTTAATGTTATTTGGATTTGTTTTAGCGTTCAGCATATAGCATATGCAATGCATATACATAGTGTATGGGGTGTGACATGGCATATGCATGACATGTGAGATGAATGGTCATTTCATGTACATGATATGTGAAGTGATGCGTGACATGGCATATGCATGACATGTATAGTAGAATATGCTTGTGTCATGTGACATGGCATGTGAAGTGATGTATCATATGCATGACACGACATAATGTTTGGCATACCATATGCATGGCATGTGAAAATGATGTATGATATGGCATATGCATAACATGGCATAATGTGTAGCAAACCATATGCATGGCATGTTAAATAGATGACATACTATATGCATAGCATGT
>CANYBF011972890.1:0-22323 GCA_948192965.1 Dalechampia spathulata
GAATCCACCGATTTGGCCTTGTCGGCCCGTTCCCATGTGCGCGAGCCCACCCATTTCTCCAAGCCCATTTTAACAACTAAGGAAGCAAGGTTCTATTTAAACTTAAAAGGTTTCCTTCTCAAAAAGGATGTGGGATAGGAATTGTCTTTTGTAATATAAAGGTTCCAACAATAAGCACGTTGGCATTGCCTATCGTCCCCATTCTTGCGGTGATATTTTTCCATGATAAAATGGATGGCGTGAAGGTTATAGCCATGCTGATGGCCATCTGGGGCTTTTGCTCCTATCTTTATCAGCATTATCTGGACGATGCTAAATCCAAGGCAACCGATGCCACCACCGATGAGGTTTCTGGTTCTTCAACATAGATTTAGTGGCAGAGATTTTACGGTAACAAAAGTGTAACAGGTAGTATGATCCTCTTTGATGAAATGCATATTGATCCGTGTAAATTCTTAATATATGAAATTCATTTGAATCAAATATTATATCGAAATTAGTTTAATTAAGATGTGTTGAATTTGAATTATGTGGTGTAATTTTTTAAATGAGAGAAAATGATTTAATTATATGAATATCCATTTTAAAACTTATTAATAATCCAAAGAGGGTTTTTATTTTTATTTTTTCGGAAAAGCTAAAACAACATATAAGATTAAAATTAATTGGAATCACGAGAAATGCATATATATATATATATATAGGGGTAGGTAACACCATATTACAACCGCCAATGGAGCAACCTACCAAGCAAACTTCAAAATTCGAAAACATTCCAAGAACCTGCCTCTCATCCCATCCTAACACGCTGGAAAAAAAAAAACACAAACAAACAATCAGGATTAAGCGAAAATAGGTCCACTACTAGTAATCACTGCATGCCTTCTTCTCTTGTCCTTTTTCCGATTCTCATTTTCAAATTCCAGTCTTCTTCTCCAACAACATTTACCTCACAATACTACCCTCCCTCTCTTATCCACCATGGAAAGCTTGATCGCTCACGTTAATAGACTACAGCGAGCTTGTACCATTCTCGGCTATTATGTCGGTGCCTCTTCTTCTTTGCCTGCTCTTTGGGAGTCGCTTCCTTCTATTGCCGTCGTTGGCGGCCAGGTTCTCTCTACCGTTCTGCATTTTGTATACTTTTGCTACCTGTGGAACCTCAACTATAACTTGTACATTGTTTTATTTTTATCTCTTCCTTGGTGTAGAGTTCTGGAAAGTCATCGGTTTTGGAGAGTATTGTTGGGAGAGATTTTCTTCCTAGAGGATCAGGTTTGCATTTGATTTTGAACAGTTACTATTTCGATTTGAATGCCAGTTCTCTGCCGTAGCCCTTCATTTTGTTCAATCTTCTGTTAGTCTCTGCATTCTAACAAAAGTTCCTAAACTATTTATACTACCCTATTTAAACGATGTCGTATTCCGTCTAAATCCTCCAGTTTTTATATGATTAATTTAAGTGATACTTATATTTTAAAAATTATCAAAATTAATCCATGCCTTACATTTAGAGTTTGTGGAAATTATAAAAAATGAGAAACTATTTGATAAAAAAATCAAAATCAAGAAGATGGAAATGTTTTGAAATAAAAATATGAATATGTGATGATTATAAATTTATGCAATATTAATTTTGATATTTATAAAATGATAAGGATTAATTTTGATAATACATTTGCATGAAAATTGAAGAATGTTTTTGTAAATTATCCTATTTTTGTTTAGTCTTTTGGTAACCAAAAAGGAGTTAGTTTTCTATTTTTGTCGTCTATATTTATGAAATAATAATTTTTCCTACTCTATAAATTATACACTATCCAATACACGGTCAATGCAATGATACTGTATCTGTAATCTTACTTGGTGCATAATGTTCGCGTAAGAATTTCTATATATATTTGTTACTTCTGGGCAACAAAGCTAGAAAAAGTTGAACGTAAATTATAATTCTTATTTCATTCTCTGAGCTTCAAATTGAAGCAAATTATGGTTTTCTTCTAACCTTATTTTCTCTGGAAATTAATACTACCTGGAATCTAATCCTTATTATGGATACTATTTTCGTCTTTTAATTTTGAAAAGACGATAATTTTTTTACGAGGGACGAAATCTTGTGTTCAATTTAAAATTGTGAAACACAAGGACTGTTAGACTAATATTTTAACATGATGGATGAAAGTGTTAATATGAACAAAACTAAAAAACTGTACATTTGTTTATTTTATTTGCAGGAATTGTTACAAGAAGGCCATTGGTGTTGCAACTGCACAAGACAGAGACGGGGACAGAAGCGTATGCAGAGTTTCTTCACTTGCCAAACAGAAGAATCACTGACTTCTGTATGTTTCCCGTTTTAGCAACTTCTCATTACTAGACATTTTAGATTAACTTAAACATTAATTTCTATTACTATGATCGATTTACATGTAAATTTGTTTAATTATATTAATTAATTATCTTTTACGTCAGCCTGATTGAAAAAGAATTAATTGAACATCTGTTACTTTTATTTGGATATCTATATTTGTTTTGTTTTCCTCACCTTTTATATAATTTGACATTTATTTTTCCAAATATTGGTATTACATGATTGCTTGTATGAAATTCCCATGATGTTGCTTGGCGATAAAAATTGAGAAATGAGTTGATTTAACACAAATAAATGATGATACATATAACAGGAAGTTGACTTTTGAATATGGTTTTAATGATTCCAATGGTTGATTTTCCGTAGAAATTTGAATGTCATAGTGATTTTAGTCTAGTGTTCTATTGGTGGCTGCATTTATTTGTTAATTTATGCAGCCTTGGTCCGTGACGAAATTCAAGATGAAACTGACAAAATGATTGGCAAGTCGAAGCAAGTTTCTCCTGTTCCGATTCATCTCAGTATCCACTCTCCAAATGGTAATATAACCCTATTATGCCCCAGGAAGCATAGCATCATAGCTAATTTTCTCTGGTTTCTTGGTTCTTTTTCCCTCATTTGCAGTTGTGAATTTGACATTGATAGATTTGCCTGGTTTGACCAAAGTTGCAGTAGGTAAATTACCTAGCCTGGCCCTAGATTATTGTAATTGTTTGTTTCTTTTTCTTTTCTTTTCTTTTTAAATTGAAAATTGCTATTTACAGAGGACCAGCCAGATAGCGTTGTTAAGGACATCGAGAATATGGTTCACTCATATGTTGAGAAGGTACTAGAAATTCAGTCCTTGCAAGTATGAAATACGTAAAACAGTCACTAGCTCTTGGGATGAAAAGTAGTATGTCCTCTCTTGTCTCGTCTATTCAGTTTGTGTGGAGGAGACTGTCACTTCTAGACATCATTCCAGTAAAATTTTGATGCATAAAACTAAAGAAGCAAACTTGGTGCGGTGAGGATTTGCAGAAAACCTTGGTCCAAGATGATCTTCGATTTGTCATCCCTCCCTTGCAGGGCTTATCCTCTAAATGCTACCAACGGAAGTCTTGAAGACTTTGTTTAAATAACCTTTCCAAAATTACTGGCAGCTCTTCATTTAATTAAATTTTGTTCCTGGCCTGCAGCCCAATTGCCTTATCCTAGCTATAACTCCTGCAAATCAAGATATTGCAACATCTGATGCTATCAAACTATCTAGAGAAGTTGATCCAACAGGTCTTACTTTATTTGTTCACATTCATTTTTAACTCCTTTAAAATATCAAATGTTTCTGGTTTTTTTTTTTTTCGAAACCCTTTATAATCATAGATTATTGATGTTTGAAAATTTTTTGCAGGTGAAAGGACATTTGGTGTGTTGACAAAGCTCGACTTGATGGATAAGGGAACAGATGCATTGGATGTGAGGTTTCTCTGAAATTTTCGTTAAAAGTATAGAAAAATGTGTCTTAGATGGTGATAAAGTGCTACTCTATTTTACTCTTTTGCATTAATTGTAGGTTCTTGAAGGAAGGGCTTATCCACTTCAAAACCCTTGGGTTGGAATTGTGAATCGGTCCCAGGCTGATATTAATAAGAACGTAGACATGACAGTCGCTAGGCTACAGGAACGTGAGTTCTTTGCAAATAATCCTGATTATAGGCACTTATCTGGCAGAATGGGATCAGAATATCTTGCAAAACTTCTATCCAAGGTGACTTTTCTTAACATGCAAATCTAACAAACTTTTTTTTTGTTTTGTGATTTCGTCATATGATCATGGGATTTCTCCTTTTCTTTTTCTATTTTCGAACTTTTTCTCCGTTATTTCTATATAACTAATTATTACTACCATGGTTTCAGCATTTAGAGTCGATAATTAAAGCACGCGTTCCAAGCGTCATATCTATAGTTAACAGAAGCATTAATGAGCTTGAAGCAGAGTTGGAGCACCTAGGCAGACCAGTTGCAACTGATACTGGGGTGAGAGATTTTCCATTATTCTTTGTAATTGAAAGCTCAACGCAGTTTGGTTAAGAAATCAACTAGTACATTTCTTTGTACGTTTCAGGCACAATTGTATACTATCCTGGAGTTATGTCGTGCCTTTGACCAGATATTCAAGGAGCATTTGGATGGAGGGTACTAAATTTATTTATTTGCTGTGGTAGAGTATTTGCCTGAAGTGATAAAGTAGATGAACCTATTTCTAACCAGTATTACACTTTCATTCATACTCGGAGAAAAACCTGTTTTCTTTGTTTTAGGTTTTTGAGCACTTGACGTTAGACTTCATTAATTTAGCTGGAAATTGTCTGCAGTGATCGATCTTACATTTCTTCGTTTTGCTACAGCCATCGAATTGTAGAGATGCCTATCATAGATTTTAGTTTCATATCGATGCAGGCGACCTGGCGGTGATCGTATTTACAGAGTTTTTGATCAACTCCCTTCTGCCTTGACTAAACTTCCATTTGACCGACATTTATCTTTACAACACATAAGGAAAGTGGTTTCGGAAGCTGATGGATACCAACCTCATCTAATTGCCCCTGAGCAAGGTTATCGACGCCTTATTGAAGGTGCAATTAGCTACTTCAGAGCACCAGCTGAAGCTTCCGTTGATACCGTGAGCACTCTCTTTCTAGTTTCACTTTGTTCAGATTTTCTTTAAGAAGTTTTCTGTGATTAACAGGTATTTGTGTCCGCGGAAGTACATGATGTGACCGTACGGAACAAAATTAGTCATCAGTATAATGCCATCAATACACATTTAGAGCCCCACAAAAAATATATAGTGGAAATTCAAACTCTTATATTTTGAGTGATATTTTTATTGATCTGTAATTCATTTTGTAGGTTCACTTTGTTCTGAAAGAACTTGTCAGGATATCTGTTGGAGAAACGCAGGTCAGGTGGACATTTTATTGAAATAGTTCTTTAATAAGAATCATCTAGTAACAGGGGAATGAAGTAGGCTAATATTATGAATTTGGACAGGAGTTGAAACATTTTCCAACTCTTAGAACAGAAATTGTGATTGCTGCCAATGATGCACTTGAGAGGTTCCGAGAAGACAGTAAGAAGACTACTCTGAGGCTGGTGGACATGGAATCTTCATACCTGACAGTGGATTTCTTCAGAAAAAATCCCATGGAGGTGGAGAAGGGCGGAAGTCCAACTGTGAACATTGCAGAACGATATACAGAAGGCCATTTTCGCACAATAGGATCCAATGTTTCCTCTTACATCGCTATGGTGTCCGAGGCTCTCAGGTGTTCCATTCCTAAGGCTATAGTTCATTGCCAAGTTAGGGAAGCCAAACGGTCTTTGCTGGATCACTTCTATGCCCTGTTAGGGAAAAAGGAGGTAAAAAGAAAATGCGAAAGGGAGAAACTTCGATAAAGAAAAACGATTAGTTGATTCAAAATTATAGTAATTGTAGGAAGAAATTTCTTTCCAAGATGATGGATTTCTGAGTTTTTGTAGGCGAAGCAACTTGCTGAGTTGCTGGATGAAGATGCTGGAATGATGGAAAGAAGGCAGAAATGTTGGAAGAGATTAGAGCTGTACAAATATGCAAGGGATGAGATTGATTCAGTGTCATGGGCTTGATTCAGTCAAATGGTGAGGTGAGATGTTATTTTTTGGCTGGTTATGATCCATTATTCTTCTTCTCCATGTCTTTGATTTTAAATTTGTTGATTTAGTTTATTAATGCCATTGAATTGCAGCTCTTTACTTCTTTGTTTGTTATTGTAATATATCTACAGGTAGTTGGGTACTGTTTATTTGAAGAATATGTAATTAAAATGGTAAATGAGAAAAAAGAAAAAAGAAAAATTGTGTTAAAATAAGTTCAAAGCATAACAAGCCTATATAAAAGATGCCAAGAAGTGGTTAACGTCATGGCTGATGTGGTTCAGTGAAGTGGTTAACGTCTGCGCCTGGTTGACGCGTCGGCTCCAATGTGTCAACACTCTCCGATCTATTCCTTTCATGTTTCCTGTCACGTTTTTGCAAGTCTAGCTAGTGCAATATAATAAATAATATATATTTTGGTAATGCATTTCAAGATATATGCTCCCAATATCTACTTATTTAAGGTTAATCATTATATTTTTATCGTTTAACGGTTAATTACGTCATAATTTTTAAAGTAACTTTGACAGTAGTCTAATAAAAAGATCAATTTCTTTAATGGAATAAGGACGAGAATGAACATTATATTATTATCATTAAAGCATGATTTACGAACAAAAATTTAAAAAAAATCAAATTATTTATAGAAAAGCATACAAAAATAACCTCAAAGTTTGGTAGCTTCATTTCAAACCATGTGTTGATTTATTATCAAATTAATTTCTAAATACTCATTCTATTATTTTGAATATTTGACATTAAAATGCATAAGAGATCTTACCATGAAATTTAAAACTTTTCCTATAACTAGTTTTGGTAGATGGAAACATTCTACCATATCATTGGTTTAATCTTTGTTCCTAAATAGATTTTACTTTTGGAGGTTATGGTTTTTAATTGGATCTCAGTAATTATTAAAAAGTAAATTATATTGCTGGAGATATATGTGTTGACATTTGTGGAATTAATATGGCCGCCTTCCACTTTAAGAATGTAACCATATATATATATTCATTGAATAGATAAAGATGGGTTGATGATTCGTTAGCAAGTGGTAGAAATCAAAGACAATTCATAGATTCATTGCCACAGGAGGAGATAGGAACATCAAGAGATGCCTAATTAAGGCTGGCCTCTTTGCTGCAAATCCACCTAACTTCTCCTTCTTATTAAGGTATGCTTTTATTGTTTGTTGAATCATTATGGACTTGTAATTAAGGCATCTTTGTTGCAATTAAAGTTTAAGATTCTGTATAATTAATACGAACCATATATACACGTTTTGCTTTCAACTTGTACGTTTAATAAAAAGTATATATATATGTATATATAATCAGTATTAAGATTTGTAGTAAATATACGATTCATGTAGACTTGGATAAAAGTAGATCGAAATTCCTGGTCCTGGAAAGGTTGCTTGAAAACCCATCCTGACAGACCCCTCCACTCAGACAAATTAATCAATACTTTTATCACAAAATGTCAAACTTGGCAGGGCCTGTCAAACTTTATTCTTCTATAAAACCCCACCTCAATGCATTACCAAACCACAACTCACTACTTCTCTTCTGAATCGTATAATGGCTCCCTCTCTTCTGATTCTTTCTGCAACTATAATATTCTTTATGCAGCCCCTGACAGAGGCCGCCACCTGTAACGATTGTTTCATTCAATCTCGAGCCGCTCACTATCCCAACTCTGACGACCAAGGAACTGACTGTAAGAACCATCTTCTTTCCTTTCCTCTTTCTTCTTATTTATCTCAGACGCTTCATTATCATTTTAATCTACTGCTTATGCAAAGTTTACATAATATGAGCTGTGCAACAAGCTGTAAAATGAAACATCATAATTAAGTTGGATATATTTTTATAACATATTGTGGGAGTTTCTAAGATAATTGAGTATGATGGATAATGTTGAGGATGAAATGCAGCGGGTGCATGTGGGTTTGGATCTTTTGGAGCAACAGTAAATGGTGGGGATGTATCAGCTGCTTCTAATCTCTACCGTGATGGCGTTGGTTGTGGTGCTTGCTATCAGGTATATACAATAACACGCTAAATCATAAAAAACAATTATCCTACACTGAATATATATAGATAGATATACATGCAAATACAATTATTTATAAATCAATATATTTTAATATTTATTCATGTGTATTTGTCTAATTTTGTTGTAAATAATGTTCATTAAAACCTTGAAAAACAATAAAAATTTGCATGAAAGATAACAAAAATTGTTTGGAGTAAATTTAATGCATAATTTGAGATTATTTTTAATAATGTACCGTATAAAATTATATATTTCTCTGTGAGTAGTTTTATATTTAATTTTTCATGAGATAAAACATATGCAACTTGAGCAGGTGAGATGCAAGAATAGCTACTACTGTACAGATAGAGGGGTGACGGTTGTAATAACAGACAGTGGGTCGAGCCATGACACGGACTTTATTCTGAGCAGACAAGCCTTCGGTCGGATGGCTCAAACAGCAGATGCGGCTGCTTCTCTTCTGTCCCTTGGAGTCATTGATATCGAATATAGGCGGTGAGATTTCATTCCCAACTGGTGACTAGTTTAGCAAGACAAACTATTGATAACTTGTGAGCTATAGCTATGAGAATCAAGGCAGCAATTGAGTTATTATTATTTTCCATATGCAGTGTTTCATGCAGCTACCCAAACAAAAATATAACCATCAAGATTGACGAGAAGAGCAATTACCCTTATTATTTGGCTTTTGTCATATGGTATCAACAAGGAAAGAGTGACATCACTGCTGTCCATCTTTGTGAGGTAATTTATACCTATTTCCTTGTTATATATATACGACAAAAATCAAAAAGGTTACAAAAATTCTTTAATGAAGGTTTTATGGGTTTGTGCAGACAGAGAATTTAGCGTGCAGGTTGTTGGATCGGAGCCATGGAGCAGTATGGACAGCTACATCTCCCCCAAGAGGGGCATTGTCATTGAGAATGTTATTTAGTGGTGAAGATGGTGAGGAGACGTGGGTTGTTCCTGCCCACAACATTCCTCAGGATTGGATACCTGGACAAACTTATGATACAGGAGTTCAAATTAACCTCTAGACACGCATCTATCGTAATCCAAAATGTCTAGCGAGCCATTTTATTTATTTTGTCCATCTCAACTTGGGGATATGGTTTAATAAGATAAATATAGTGATTTTTTTTATAAAAAAAAAAAAGAAGTAATGGCCTTTGACTCAAGATTTCAAATTGGAGACTGCTGACTTTGGGATGAGTATGTCTCTGGCGTGGTTTTTGGGTTTGATATGTTGACGATTTGGAAATTTCCTCGTGGGTGTGGTAGCAAGTTGAAGAAATTTGGACTTGGCCGTTCACTGCATTCCAATCTCCTCGCTACAATCTTCATATCAACTCCTAAATTAATCTTCAATTTTATCATCTGTCATCCTTCTTCAACTCCAATGCATTCCAACCTAATTTAACATGGTATTCTTCAAAAATTAACTTCTTAATTATTACTTGAAAAAACAGTCACCATGCACCTTTCAAAAATAAGCAGAGTTTGAATAACCACAGTTTTCTTATGATATCTTTTCATGTCTGAAAATTAATCAAATAAATAAATATAATGTAATGTAAAATATTTGTAATAAAATTATTATTATTATTAATTTATAATATATTTGATGCATATGATAATATATAAATCAAATTTAAATAAATATTTTTAAAATATCCGTAGATGAAAGTGAATCTCCGACATCGTTGCCAATATTTCCAAGTCTCAAGGACCACTACTTGTCATTTCTTCATTTTTTCCCCTAACCCTTCCCTGGGGATAACGTAACTGACGACGACGACTCCTGTTATAAAGTCAAGTCCATAATAATATTACTATTAAACTCCTACCTAACTTTTAGTCTTTCAAATTAAGAGTAGATTAAGCCCTTAGAATTTATATAAGAATATCAAATGCATCGAGGATAGAATTATAATTCAACATATAAAAGGATCAAACTTATTTTAATTTATAGTGTTAAATAATAAAAAGAAAAATAAGTTGATTTAACAATAACAATAATAACTCATATACAATAAAAATTATAATTTAATAATATTAATCTATATTTTTTCTTTTAAATTGAAAATAAAACGAGAAAAAGCTAAATTCAAAAACAACTGAGGATGGGTTTTACTTGTATATATATGTTAAGTGCTGCTTGTTGGCCGGCAACCCCACTTTCACTTGCATCATCTTCTAACTTGCCATGGCTACAATCCTTCATCACAATTCCCCAAGAACTTGGTTTCAACAACTTTCATGGCTTCAAACTGCAACTTTCTTAGCTCTTATTACGTTCTTATTTTACACCAATATCGTCTCTTGCTCCAAACATGACATCCCCAGTTACCGTGACTATTGCTCCTCAGTTGTTCCTGAATCAACCCCTACTCACCCGGAAACCACCACCATCCCTTTCTCTCCAAACCAAGACGGATACTACCTTGGTGGCGATGAAATATTCGATAATCTGGACTCACATCGCCACTATCACTCATCATATGACAGGAGAACTCTACTCTTCCGTACCCACACCGTCCACAGTACTGCCTCTGCTGATGTCTTCAACGTCCACGCAAGTTTAATCCTTCAACCTGGGCGTATCATGTATGGGTTTCCTGACTCGTCCCTGAGTCTTTCTAGTTGGACAGGAAATGGTGCTTTGAGTTTTGAGATTGAAGGGTTCTGGTCAAAATCTACTGGCAAGCTTTGCATGATAGGCTCAAGTTCTACTTACTCCAAGGAAGGCAAACTTCATACTCTTTTCGCTCTTGTCAAAATCAAAAATATCAAAAGCTCGAGTAATATTACTAGTTTGGTTACAGGAACGCTGGAGAGTTTGAGTTCGGCCGATGATTGGACTAAATTTCTTCCAGTTTCTTTCCTGATGTTCCCTTTAATGAATTATTCATACACTGAGGTCAAGAAAGATGCCGATTCTGGTAGTGATGGTGGGCTTGATAGTGCCAGGGGTTCCCTCAGCTTACCGCTTAGTGTATCAATTTGTTCCGTATTTTCAAATGAATTCGTTTCATTTCAACTCGAGTATCCAAGTGTTTGCAATTCTTCGAAGAATTGCAGTCCTTTCGGCGACAGTTCTAGATATTTGCCCAACATCATGTCGATGAGCTTATTCCAGTGTCGGGACGATCAACGGAGTGTGAGATTATTGATAGAATTTGCTAAAAGTAGCTATTATAGCTATTCAATTCCTTTCAACCAGAACACGACATGGGTTGCAGAAGGAAAGTGGAAAGCTACGAAGAATCAACTACATGTCGTAGCTTGTCGAATCTCCACTCAGAACAATACTTTGGATGGTTCTAAAGTTGAGGACTGTTCTATGAGGTTGAGTTTGATGTTTCCTGCAGTTTTGTCTATCGGAAATACTAGCCGCTCCGTCGGATATATCTGGAGCAACAAAGGTTCAAATTCTTCTGGTTATTTTGATAAGATAAGGTTTCGTGGTTATGGACTTGGTTCAGTTGAGATTCCAGGGTCGAAGTATGAATATTCACTCTTCAATACTGCCAAAAACTCATGCCCGAAGAAGCAGAGCGACAAACATAGAGGAAAGAAATATCCAGGTTCAGATCCAAACGACATAAGGTTTGATATATCAATCAGAAATCCCAAAGGAAGGAGATCCAGATGGGGCTATGCAAATATTGTTTCTATCGGCGATAAAATAGCTCCAAGGAACTACTGGTCTAGTTCAAGGCTCGACAAGCAAAAGGATGAATCAGAACTCCAGCCCACGAACATCAGCTACATAATCAGCCTGACATCATATAATTCTTCTTCAAAAGACTATGAACAAGTTGAGATATCCGCCGAAGGAGTTTACGATGGCAAGACGGGCGTTCTTTGTATGGTGGGCTGCAAATACGTCAATTCCAGCAGTCTAACATCAAAGGATGATTCGATGGACTGTAAGATTCTTGTCAGTGTCCAGTTTCCTCCATTGAATTCAAAATATCATATTGAAGGACGCATAGAAAGCAACAGAAACAAGACATCTCTTCTCCACTTCGAATCTATTTCCTTTTATTCAGTTCCTTATTACAGTCACCGGCAATCGATATGGAGGATGGATTTCGAGATCATAATGGCTTTGATCTCTAACACCCTTGTATGTGTTTCGGTGGGATATCAAATCCTGTACGTGAAGAAACGCCCTGGAATGTTCCCTTTCATCTCACTTGCCATGCTTGCAGTGCTTACCCTGGGCCTGGTGATTCCTCTAGTGCTAAACTTTGAGGCTTTGTTTATGTCGAAGAACAAGCAACAATCTGTCCTGCTTCTTGGTGGCGGATGGCTTGAAGTAAATGAGGTGATCGTAAGGGTGGTAACGATGATCGCTTTTCTGCTGCAATTCCGGCTTCTGCAGCTTGTATTTTCTGCCAAAATTTCTAACGAAAACCACAAGGCCTCATGGATAGCTGAGAAGAAAACGATTTACGTGTGCTTACCGATATATGCAGTTGGGGGTCTAATAACTTTGTTGGTGAATTGGAAGAAGTACAAGCAAGGAAATTATATGAAGGACTATTACTACAATGAGGAGCAATCGGTGTGGGTGGATTTCAGGTCTTATGCAGGCTTAGTAATGGATGGTTTCCTCTTGCCCCAAATCATGTTCAACATTTTCAATAACTCAAAAGAGAAAGCTCTGTCTCACTTGTTTTACATGGGAATCACATTCGTACGGCTGCTACCACATGCATACGATCTTTACAGGGCGCACTCTTTCATCGATGATTTGCAGTGGTCGTATTCATACATGTACGCAGATCGCTCTACAGATTACTTCTCTACTGCTTGGGATGTAATAATTCCTTCGGCGGGTGTGGTGTTTGGTGGGATCATGTATCTTCAACAGCGCAACGGCGGTCGTTGTTTGTTGCCCAAGAGATTTAACCAGCTTCAAGGATATGAGAAAGTGCCTGTGGCTAGCAACCTCTAAAATTCTACATTTTATTTTAACCTCTTCTGGCTACGTTTGTTTCATAATCTGGAATTTGATGTATGATATAGGAGCAGTCATGTGTCTGCTATTGTAATGTATCTGCGTGTTTAATAGGAATTAATAATAGTCATGTAATGTATCTGTTTTCCAATGAACGATTTAGAATTTGAAGTCGCAATGATGGAGCAAGATGCATTATAATTCGGTGTAACTCGTACAAAACGAATTACTAACAGTAGGATGAATCAACGATGTGGAATTATAATTAGAATCAAATGGAGGTTTACCAATATGTGGTTGGTAAGGCTTTCCTGTAGCTTGAGGAAACTAACAAGTCCGTCTCAAGTGGACCCATTTTGCACCTTCATTCCTTCTCACTTTTTATTCCCTAAAATAAATCTCCCCATATATTTTAGCACGCTTAAATAAAATATGTGATGGAGTTAATTTATTTGTAAAGGAATAAATAGATGGCAAATCTATACCGTTTGCTTTTACTGTTATCCAACAAAAAATTTACAAACCAACACAACTGTAATCCTATGCTTATTTTACAAGTTACTATGGTTGTCATCATATCCAACATGTTTTCTTCTTCTTCGGTGCAATTTCATCGCTTGAGATTAAGGAGTAGAAGAAGATTATGATGATGATGAACAAGGGTATACTCAGAAATTGTCCAGTCATCCTTCTCCACTGCATCGAAATTTCCAAGTCTGTGTTCACACTTTCTATTTTGGTTTCTAGTTTTTGTGGAGCTTATCAAAGTCCTTCCCTCATTCTTAACACACCCATCTCCTCCATTGGCGAAGACTTGATAATAGATGCGGATATCACCTATTGATTGCAAAATTTTTTTTTCAACTTCAATTTGGAGCCTAACTTCTACGTAGAGATGTCATGCGTGCGCTTGCTGCTGCACGTATATGATCTTTACAAGGCACAATACTACGCTGATGATTTTGATTGGTCATACATGTATGCGAATCATGCGGCAGACTTACTCAGTTGCTTGGTATGTGACCATTTCTTTAGAGTGTCTGCTGTTTGCTGCCATCGTATATCTGTAGCAGCGCCTGTTTCTTGCCAAAGAGATTCAAGGAATTGCAAGGATTTGAGAAGGGACCAATGGATATTGACCCATAAATGATAACGAACCAATCCTAAGCTCTATTAGCCTGAGGGGATTTATCAAATGTATTACCATCCTAAATGGTATCTACTTGATGGGCAGGGTTTCACCTTTATGTGGTGGTGTTTTTATTGGATAAGTAGATTTATCAAGTTTGAATGCTCTTTACTCAAATAATGGGATATTGTTGTTTTCCCACTCAAATATTTGGTTTTAGACATGATACTTATAAATCTTAAACAAATCTTTGATCTAACAAACCAAGATAGGCAAAATTCATTTGGACGACAATAATAATGACCATGAGATCGAAACTTTAAGTTCATGGCATTATCACTTGTAAGTTTAAAGATCTTGTGGGAAATCAAATATACATTTCATCAGGTGATACTTTCACTTTTAGCAAGCATTGTATTATTTCTAAAAAAATTAGAAACGTATTTTCCCAAGCCGAAGTTTAGCAACGTTTCAGTTCAATCAATTACAACGGATAGCCATAAAAGAGGAGTATAAGCTTATTTGCTTCCACATGCAAGCAGAAAAGAAACACGAAGATTTAAGATGACGAAGGGCAGACAAGCACAAAGGAGCATTTACTGTTTCTAACGGTAAAAGGAAAAAGAAAGAAACAAATATATGATTTTAATGGTTAAACACTTGATTAGGTGTTTACCAAGGCCAAAAGACAATGCAAAGCAAGTACATTCAGTGGTAGATAAATCAAAGCTTTTTAGTTTCTGATGTTAGCAGCCCCATTTGCTCTGTCAGTTGATCCATGTGCTGACTTTTGTCCCATCCATTATCCCTTCTCGGTACCTCATTCTCTTTTGTATTAACATCCGCAAAGCTTGTCTCAATATCCTCCGGCACAGGACTTCCCACCAGTTCATCCCAGAAACTAGAATTTTCCAGCAATATATCAATATCAGAATCTTGATTACCAATTCCTAGAGAAGTCAGATCCATAAATTCATCACTGCCAGTATCGGGTTGCATATAACCTTCACCAGGAATCTCGACGATGCTTTCTGGTGCCATATCTGGTATCTGTGAGAGTGGAGGCATGACTACATCTGACTGAGGAACGGAGATGGATGGTGGATCTTGTGACGCAACTAACGCACTTATTTCTGGGAACTCAGTAGTTAATTTGTCAGCACTAGCAATGGATGGAGAGGATTTCATTTCTGAGATGGCAGAAGCAGGTATATGTCCTGAAGCTGCTGGTAAATAAGTCGACTGGGCTGAAGTTGGTGGTACCTCCTGAAGAGTTACTCCTGATATACGGCTTGAAGAGCTCCCACTGTCCATTCCGCTGGATGGTGGTGATCCGCTGTCAATCAGGAAATTTTCAAGACCATTATTATATGAGGTTGCCTCAGCATTGCTCTTCATGATTTGCCTCAGCACAGCTTTAGCGGCCTCATTCATAAAAGGTTGGTATTTTACTATCTGGCCATCAGGTGCACTAGAATTCTCGGTCTTGGAAACACCATCTTGCTTGAGCCGTCGTTTTTTATTGGCCTCAGTAATGTGCCTATTGCTTTCATTCTGCTGCTGTACAAATTGTGCCAAGAAGCCAGGGCTCTGCATAGCCTTTGCCAGGAATGACATCATCTGTTGCTGCCGCTGCTCCATCCCTTGAAGCCGCTGGACCATCGTTTGCAATTGACCGTCAGTAGCCTGTTGTTGTTGCCTCAGCCTAACAAGTTCTTGCATAAGCACATTCTTATCCCGTTTAAGCCTCTCAACCTCTTCCTCCAGCCCAAATTTCCCAACCTCAACGCAGGCACCCACAGATGAACTCTGTCCATGCGGTGGTTGTGCTTGTTGATGAGTATGCCCATGGGCAGGTTTTCGCCGACTTATATTCTTAAGAAGATGTTTTTGACCCCTTAAGAATCCTTCATTGGCAAATTCCCAGCGGTCTGGATCGACTTTACGGAATCCCTGTTTGACAAAATAGAAACAGCAACGACAAATGAATAAATAAAAACACAACTTAACTGCAATAAGCCCAACCTGCATCTAATAATGCCTTTAGAAGTAATTTAGTGGGAGAAACAAATAAATAACATTGTCAACGGGTTCTCCCTGCAATGGACAAAGTGCTTTTGATGTCCTTAAAAGTGAGAAGCTATTATGAATAATATAATACAAAAAAACAAAAAAAAAAAAGATCGTGCATCTTCAGAGTTCCACAATATATCATTGGCATGCGTTAAAAAAAAATGAGCCACATGCTTCCTTCCTTTTTTAAATTCACTCTTCCCCAATTCCAAAATCTCTTCTATCTTCTGTTCCAGTTTATTTTCTTCTCTTTTCCCCCACCTTCCAACCTCCCATACTGCACATATGACAAATTACAAAGAAAGAAAAACCTGTAAAAAGGAAATCAAAACATGCAGTGGCATGCAATCCCCTCTTCAGACTAAGCATCATCATTATTCCTGTTATATTGATCGTTTCTAACTAAAAATAATATAGTGTATCAATTAGAAGACATATAACTGCCAATTCCTATGTAGATGATCCTGAAGAAAAATCGATTCATATGTCAAATTTCCACGTCTGATGCAAAAAGACTTTTTCCCACAATAGGTCTCCAGTGGTACAAATTTCACCATCAGCAATCTTCTCCTCTTATATTTATTGCTCAATTCTTTTCTTCTCTTATTTATTTTTGTTACTTCGTGCACTTGCTGGTAAATCGTAATATTAAGTCAAGATGGAGTGCATATAATAGCTAGCAGTGACCAAAAACAGCAACACATAAATTGTACAATGAAAATGTCTTTCTTCCTTCAGGTTGCAAGGCACCAAGAAATCAATCAAAGCTTTTGGTTAATGGAATTATTTAAACAGAATTTTGGTACTATATTCTGTAGCTAAGAGTTGCAAAGCCTGAATTACTACTACAAAACCAAATAAAAATTGTAGCTAGATTGATGCTTACAGCCTACAGTATTTCTTGCATAATTTGTATTTAGCAGATAGAAGATGTACAGGTTTAATTCTTTTTAAAAAAAAATTAAAGAGAGAGAGATATAGATATAGAGAGAGAGAATGTTTGTCTAGACATCCATAAGCTAACTGAGGTCCCCAGAAAATGAGCAAAACTTGGAAACAATCGAACTGACTTTGTTAACTCATTAATTCCAAAACAGTTTTAGATGTCATTTTTCCCTAGATCAAGATTACAGATGGAGATTTTCCAAAACTGCAAACTCAAACAAAACAGATATAAACATAGAGGTCAAGTCTCAGCATCCTAGTTCTCAGTCTGCCTCATCCGCACAATCTGCTAAAAGCTTCATAAAATTACAAATTTGATGGAAATTCACTTTGAAATTCAATTGATTTACTTGATAGGTTTGAGCCGATAGAAATAAGTACCTAGTAGAGCCAACATGGGTTTGACATTTTAATTTCCTTACAGTGTGGGATTTCCCTAAAAAATATTATTAGAAATGAACTGTTATTTCCTGTATCAGGAGAAGAAGGCTCAAATAGGAAAGTAGAAAAGATAAAAACTCCACAAAAGATTGCAAGTTTCGTGATGTTACTGATGTCAACATCAAAACTGTAGCATATCCACATTACAAAAAAATTGAACGAAGATACAATTATGGAATTGAAACCCTAAAATCTTTTATCTGTCCGAGGTAATCCATTTTGAAACCATCTACCCTGCAACCACCTCTAGTATATGTTCCAACAGCAATTACGCAAGGGTAATTGATGCAATGAAAACTTCTGGTAAAATGTCTGTCTGTAACTTAATGGATAAAAAACATTACATAGTCCAGTCGGATCTCCCAAAGCATTATTCCGGTGTACCAGCCATGAGAGTGGCACCAAATCCAAGCTAACTTTAAATGTTAGATATGTCTCAACATAACAATAGAGGTCCTTTGCCCTCTTAATAATCATAATAATTTATTCATATTAGAGACAAAATCAATTGCCTTTTTCTCAAATTTCAAATATTTCCAAACCCAAAACTTCCATTTCACTTTTTGTGGCAGTCCATTTAATCACTATGAACTAATCCCAATGAAACCAATTAGCTTATTGACACTATGGCGCTTCATCATACATGATCAAAGACCAGCCTCTGCACATTTTATAAACTAGAGACGCATGCAACTGACAAGCATAACGCAACCCAAATACAAGCCTTAAATAGATATAAACTGGACCTGGCTGGTTGCCTTCCACATGCACCAGACTGTATAATGCACATGTGCTCTAAAAACAGCAAACTATCAACTTACTTTGCATCAACCTAGTCTAGTCTATAAAACATAATATAAGTAAAAATAAAATAAAAATCACCAATAACCTTGATATCAGATCATGATCAATCAGAGAAATGCTTTCTTCTCCTTTTATTTTCCATACGCTCCATTTGGTTGTAAGGGAAACGCTGGGAGAAGACAAATTAAAAGTTTAATCTTGTAACATTGTATTAGTGGAAGATAAACGATCATATCTCACTTTAGTCATTAAATAGAGTGAAGCAAGCTTCACGTTCCTAAATTTCAAAGAATGTATACGCAACCCAAAATAATTTTTATTCACGTATGCCAGTTTCAAATGAACCAACTTCATAGTTCTCATCATATATAAAACTTTGCACGAGCTTAACCTCTATCTAGAACTCCAAGACACTAATATCACTGTATTTTTGGAAATAACTCCACAACTTTGATCAGAATCAAAACTCCCAAAGTATGAAGAAATCAAGTGTTAAAAGATAGAAACCTCTCTTCATCGCTCCTGTTCTTAACAAAGTTGAGTTGAGTTGCAGAAGTCTAGCTTTCTGCTTATACTTCCACCGTATCGTCTCTATTCCTCTTTCAATATTTGCCAATAACCAAATTGCAAAAAAATGTTTAGTGTTCAAATTACAATTTATAGCACAATGTGCAAACCACAAAGTATTTTCAGAGTAGTATGAGACCACGTGCCCCATACTTCTAAGGGAAAGAAATCATACTAACTCGCAAAACAGAATAGAAGTAACCAGCAATCATCAATCAACCAATAGAAATGTATTGTATCACAAATCCAAAACATGACCCGCACATAGTACGTTTTCTACACAGGCCTAAAACACTTAAGCACTTCTACCTTGCAATAGTCCCAAACAAACGCTACACCAAAGCTTCTAACACAGAAAAAGAACAACGCAAATGAAGTAAGAACCCAAGAAAGCAAAATTGAAAGCGAGGAACCATGTACATGTAGAGAAAAACGTCAAAATAATACATACGTAGGTGTTGAGCTGTCTAACAAAGCTGGAGAAATTGTTATGCTTGAAGTACTTAGGCAAAAGGTCACGCGCGAATTCAGGAGGATTCCAAACAACGAAACTATTATTTGTTGGACTCCAAGAAACAATAGCATCGGTTGCAGGGTCGTCGACCATGTCGTATGTTTTGCTCAAAAACGGCGGCGGCGCATTCGACTGCGTCGAAATCGGAACGGGAGGAGCAGCCGCTTGTCCCCCACTACTAGTTGAAGCATCTCCCCCTCCATCAGTGATTGTACTTTCCATTTTGATAATTACCAAGTGCTCAAGGAATAACCTAACTATATGAAAAATGGCAAAAAAAAAAAAAGAAACAGAAAAATATTATTAGGGTTTTGCAAGGTTATACAATGGTGGTGTCGTAAAATCTGAGAAACCCTAGATTGAACAAAGAAGAAAGATAAATCTTAGATAGAGATATATATTGTACGGTCATGGGAGAGAGGAGGATGAAGAAATGAGAAAGAAGCACGAACTGTTTGACGCTTGAAGGGAGCAAAACGTCATTTCGCAGGATTTATCATTGGAACAAAATGTTTTTGACAGGGTTATCTTCCGGATATTCCTTTTTAAAAAATAATTATTATAAATTAACGTAAAATTTAATATTTAATCTAATAAATATAGAAATATGCAAAAACATTAAGATGAGTATATTTCAGATTTATATTCTTTTCTTTTAGAGAACCATATGACATAGTAAAATCACAACATACTCATACTAAATATTATTAACTTTAACTTTAAATCTTATTTTAAATATTTTAGTTCTTTTTTATTTTTTTCAGAAGATTAATATCTTATTTTTATTTCAAAAATTCAATAAAAAAGCACTATATTCATATTTATTGATTTTCTGAAATTAATAGATAGGGATAAAATAAGATAAATCATTTGTGAGTACTTGATACTTAATTTAATAAAAATTCTTTATCTTAATAAATAAGTCGAGTTCAAACTAAACCATACTTGATTCATTTAAACTCATATGTTAGTTTAATAAGAAACTCATGAATTAATTTGTTAATATATATATAAATAATTTAATTTTGAATATATAATTTATAAATTTATAATCATAAATAATAGCTTTTTATGAATCTTGTTTTGAGGATAAACCCCGAAAATCTTAAAAATGGTATTCTAAATTCGAGTATCTTCGAAGTTGGTTTGTGTTTCTAATGATTTGAGATGGTAGCTGCAAGGCACTGATCTACATGGTTTTATGCTATATTTATTAGGTGTACTTAGTGGTTTTGGATTTGATAAAGGAAAAATCATTCTTCTTTAACTCTTTTATCTAATTGATAAGTAAATGCCTTTAAAGATGTGAAAGGTTTAATACTTCAGCTTACTCTAATAGATGGACATGAGCTTGTTAATCATGTTAGACTTTAAGGTCTTACTTGATCGGACGTATTTATCTATGTAATGTAATCATGATTGCATTACATATTTAATTACTTTGTTTGATTACATAATATTAATGTAATACTAAATACATAGGTAATGCATTAATACTTTACAAAAAGGATTATTGAATACATTTAAAATATAATCTATTTTTTATTATATTTCATTTAAGCAATATAATATGCATTCAAGCTCACCCACTGTATTAATAATTACAATACATTATGTTATTTATCAAACGATGTAATACAGTATAATGTAATGAAAATTCATTCCATTACATTACGTAATTAATTACATTGCATTACATCTAATCGAACAAGGCCTAAGGACTTCTATTTGAAAGTGTTATCTTATCCATTCATCTCTTAAAGTAGTTCATAAAGGTCACATTATACTTCCATTTAGTTCGTAAAGGTCACATTATACTTCCATTTGACCATCTCTAAATCAACTAAAGTCATATCAAATTTAGACTTAAACCTATATTGCTTACAAAATACGATGTAGAATAGTTTCTATTAAATAATGATCACATTATTGAGATTATAATACCATGCTAACATTGATCCTTTCAAGGAGATAAAAAATAATTAAACTATCTACTCGTCTAATAAATCAATGGTACTCATTAGCATAATGTATGTCTTGAGATGATTATTTGAATTACAAACTTGTTTGTATTTTGAAGATTATTGGTAGCTTGAAGTTGACAATCAATCCTCTAATAGCTTTGACAAATAACTTATAAAAGTCAAAATTATATCTAATCCTATTGTTTTTCATTATGGATTAGAGTTGCTTCACCTTCTATTCTACGTCTTTGTCAGTCTCAACATCATAAAGGTTGATAGTGGTCTTCCCTTTATCTTTGATTGGAGCTGATAAAATGATAAATTAACTCAGATTAAGAGCTTCCTTGATCTATTATTGTAGGAAGGCTTTGAAGTCAATAGATAACATCTTCACCATGAACTAGTCAATCATGGCTTGAATGATGGTGAGTGTAACACCTTCTCCCAATGAAACATGCCTCCCGTAACGTACTTATCAACCTTCCTCGACGAAAGCCAATCAATACGCTACAAGGGATCCTTTCATTTACATCATAGAAAATACAATTTGATTTTTTCTTTTTTATTATTTTTACAAAAATTCGTCATGGTGTGGCCTACGTTACGATCGCCTCACAAGTTGCATATGTTACAACCTACATAATCACATTGGTGCATCTCATTTGAATAATCACAAGTCATCCTTATAAATGCACGTTGAATCGATTCATGCAACCCAATATGTTCTTTCTATTTATTTTAACATTGCATTTCACAAACATAGAACCACGATCATACACGTCAATTTGCAATCTACATAACATACTTTTA